>OZ024731.1:56860459-56982520 GCA_964016875.1 Fallopia convolvulus
CCTCAAAACTGATAGGAGTTTTCTCTATTTTGGATGCCATCGACTACAACTTGAAAGTTGGAGTCAAGTCCTTTCAAGACATAATCAATGAGGTCTTCAGGATCCCACTTCTTGCCTAATGACATGAGGAAGAACCCTTCATACTTTGCATAAAATTCGTAACGGAGGAAGAACCCTTCTTGAGATTGGTGATTTTGTCCTTGAGTTGTTGAATGTGCCCTAGAAAGGGCTTAACATAAGTATCCTCAAGAATTTTCCAAGTTGCTCATGAAATGTCGGCATGGGTGATGAGTGGAGCAATATTGGATGAGAGTGCACCCACCAATGCGCCGAAGATAAATTGGTCTTGGCATTGCCAAGTCTGGACAACCGAATTCGGGGCCATGGTTGCGACACCAAGGCGCGCGATGGCCGGACAAGGGTGTGAGCCATCAAGGTATTTTAAAGAGGCCATAGCCAACCAAGATGGGCTTGATTTGTGTTTTCCAAGTGATGTAGTTGGAGGGAGTGAATTTGATGGCATTAGTAAAGTTGATAATGAAAAGAGGTTTTTTGGGTTCAACTTTATTCTGTATAGAAGTTGAAGTCGCAGACATGACTTAAAAAATGGTATGTTTCTGGTTTAGATTGCAGTTTAGATCAGACTTTGATACCATCTAGAATTAGGTTTCAACTGATAATTACTATTGAATAAGAGATCTCTGTAAATAGAGAATACAAAGTACTTTTGCTCCAAGTAATAACAATATCTATGATTTCCTAATATCCATCATAAGCCATAAAGATAAAAGAAAATAAACATTAACTTAACTTAATACAAAAGATATTATAGGCTAGATATTATCTCTAACATGTTCAAGTGTTTGATCATTTCTATAGTAGTATATCATATCACGTAGGTATGAGTTTGTCGGGTTTAGTTTCAATGGACTTGTAAAAAAAATCTATAGGGGGAGTTGAAGAAATTGCAATCGTTAAATAAAAAATCAATGGTTGAGATTATATTAATTTCTCACCAAATTTACTTCAGATTTTTTTCTTTTTATTTATTTTTTCTAGAGTTCACTAAATTACTATAAAGATTTAAAACTTCACTTATAGAGTTTTCAACAAACTTCATTGGAATGAAGCATTGAAGCCGAAGTTAAATTAATCTCACCCCTACATTATAACTGTCAAAAATTTTACCATGCCAACTTGGCCCAGAGTAACTCCACCACCCCCTAAAACAAAAAAGCATGTAAATCCTAATTGGTATGAAATAAACCACCAATAATAATAATAATAATAATAATAATAATAATAATAATAATAATAATAATAATAATAATAATAATAATAATAATGTATAAATCTTACCTATATCCTTTGAATTGTATCAGTCTAATGGCAACTAACCAATGCAATTCTACTCAATATATAGCTCTATTTATTAAACACTGACTAAGCAATTCAATATATGTAACTAATAATTGGCCTATACTAAAGTCTTTTTTCAATGGAGTTGTTAGTAGGTCAATTATAGACACTTCCAGATTGCAAGGGCAATATGATAGCTTGTTCCCATAGATGGTTAAACCCAAATGTGGATCGATCCAAATTGGTCGAGACCTACTTCTCTTAGCCAAGTATAAAAGTGTAGCATTTATCGAGCCTCACTAACGAATCTGCTGATCATTAATCTCTTAACCACCAGATTAAAAGAAGGATAATTATATTTTTATCTACACAATTTGAATACGGTGTATAAAGAAATGCTCCCTCTCTATTCACGAAAATTTGTCATTTTATGTTTTTTTATGCACAACTTAGGAATTCTAATACATAATACAATTTTCTTATAATATGTAAATAATTAGATATCTACCTCAATTCTAACCTGAGTAGAGTAACACACATACGTTTTTCTAATAATAAACCTCGTAATTTCACTAATAAATTATTACAAAAAAATTGCAATAATTAATCGGCGAAGACTTATCGTCCCATGCATTTCTTCTATTAACCAATAGGCGAGGGGAGAGAACCAATAGGCGAGGGGAGAGAAAAATATTCAGATATCTAGTCAATCGATTAAACCTCTAAAAGTAGTATCAGAAGCCACCGGTTCTATCTATTATGGACAATGCTCTTCACAAAAAAAGGAGAGAGGAAATTGAGGGGATTTTTAGCTCGAATTTGTAAAAAATCAATGTGAAAATGTGTACTATCAAAATATGGAGAGACTATGAGCTACATCAAAAAAAAACTTCTTTTTTATTTAATTTCGGATTGTTAAGAACACTCAAAGTCATCAAATCGATTTCCTAACTCATAACTGCCTTCGGACATCTAGTCAAGAGGCAAGGATCTCATATAATACCATAAAATCTCCGCAATTCTCATAAACAGTGCCCAAGATAAAAAAAAACTCATAATTGAATAAAAATTATTACAAAAATTCTAAAATAACAACCATTTTCTAACAAGAATTTAGCATTAAATTGCACTATAGGGCAGTCGGAGACAATATTTGCGGTCATATGCAAAGGCTTTTCTAAAACCAACAAAGGCTATAAGTAAGAGATGAGAGAACAAATAAGAGAGATCTTTTGGCTCGGTTTTGTAAGGAATTAGACTGATACATGTGTATCGTCGAATTGATAAGAACATTAAAAATAATCAAACTTTCAAATCAAAATCACATTTTAAATAATTATTAAAATATGCCGACTCTCTTTATTTTTTACGTTTTTTTTAAATAAATTAATTTTTACCAAAAAATCACTTCGTATCTAAAGTGAAACAAGACCTTAATCTCTTGATAAAATTCGGAATCATCACTTAATGAAATTAATGAATGAAGTTAGTACAATCTATCAATCAAACAAATAGTAACAACTAATACAAACCCACATTGACCATTAGATTCTATAGTATATTAGATCCTAATTCAATTCAATTATCCTTCTATCCCTCTCATACTCTCACCCACCCCATCTCCATAATCTTACCCAATAGCCCATTTCCCTTTCACTCATCCTCTACTCTTCCTCTTCTCCTATCCCTTTCCCTCATTTGAATTCCCATTGAATTAAAAGACATTAAAAAACTCTTCACATGCTAATTTGCTAATCACCTCTACTTTCCTCTTTGTGGGGCTTTATTCAAAAATGCTCTTCCTCCTTCCTCCTCTCTCTTCTTGTGGTAGGTAAAATCTCCTCCTTTTTTCCTTATTATAAAAGTCTCCACTCCTCACTTGTTCATCTTCTACACAACATTCCAACCTATTAAAGAGAGGAGTCAAATAAATCACACAAATCAATCAAATTAAGCCCAACCCAGAAAAACCCAATTCTTGAAACCCTAGAAATTGAAGATGCCCGTCCACAACGCCGCCGAGACTGTCTGTGTCACAGGCGCCGGAGGATTCATTGCTTCCTGGATTGTCAAGCTCCTTCTTGAAAAAGGGTACTTTGTTAAAGGCACTGTTAGAAACCCTGGTATGGCTTTTCAATTGCTCTGCATGCATGTTGATTTGGTTGCATGTTAAGTTTTATTTGAATTCAAAAGGGGGAATTGAGTTACTGGGAAGAAAAGGGAAAGAAAGATGAACAGAAGGATTTGGTGATCCTCTTTGATTATGAACAATTAATCCTGTTTCTGATTGGTTGGCGTTTTGCTATACAAGATAATATATAAAGTTTTTATCTTTTGATTATTTGGGACAATTTGGACTTGTAACACAGTAAAAAGTTTTTATCTTTTGATCATTTGGGACAATTTTGCTTCCTTTTTTAAAATTGTTTACCTTGGGTTTGAATACACAATAATATATAAAGTTTTTATCTTTTGATTATTTGGGACAATTTGGACTTGTAAAGCAGAGAAAAGCTTTTATCTTTTGATCATTTTGGGACAATTTTGCTTCTTTGTTTGTATAAATATATTATGATAGCTAAGCTACAGAGCAAAACTAGCAAAATTACTATAGTGACCTTGCTGTTGGAATACAAATGATATGTGAAGGTTTGGTTGATGAAATTTGGACTTGTAAATCAGAGAAGTTTTAATCTTTTGATCATTTGGGGCAATTTTGGTGATGTAGATGATCCGAAAAACGGGCATTTGTGGGAGTTGGAAGGGGCGAGAGAGAGGCTGAGGCTTTGTAAAGCTGATCTTTTGGATTATGAGAGCTTGAAAGAAGCCATTAATGGGTGTGATGGTGTGTTCCACACTGCCTCCCCTGTTACTGATGATCCTGTAAGTTGTTTTTATATAGTTATTGTGATTGTGATTAATTTTGTATTTGTTGAGCAAATTGTTGATTAAATTTAGTGATTGCGAATTTTTTGGGGGATTTTAAGGAACAAATGGTGGAACCGGCAGTGAACGGAACGAAGAACGTGATAAAAGCAGCGGCGGAGGCGAAGGTGAGACGAGTGGTGTTCACGTCGTCGATTGGAGCGGTTTACATGGACCCAAACCGAGGACCCGACGTTGTTGTGGATGAAAGTTGCTGGAGTGATCTCGAGTTCTGCAAGAACACTAAGGTTGTTAACTCGAGTTCTACCTTAATTTTGGCTAAACTACACTTTATAATCGAAACCATGTGTTTAAACACTCATTATCAAAGTCTATTAGCAATTCAATACTCGTGTCTATATTAAAGTACTTATTGAAGCATATTAAATTTACATTTTGTACATTTGTTCTTTACAAAAAAAATATTTTCTTAAAAAGTTTTAAATAGGTGTGAGTGTTAAGTTCTAGGCAAGTTGAATAAAGAGTATTTCTTGTAATTTACCCTAACATATTATTTTCATTCTTTCCTTATAAGGGAAAGTCTATACATTGCAACTTAGGCATCAACTTTTTTATATGCAATGGTAGAATTGGTATTGACTTGTGTTAAATAGGTGTAACTTGTGAGTGTTAAGTTCTTGGCAAGTTGAATAAAGGGTATTTCTTGTAATTAACCCTTACATTTTTTTTACATTCTTTCCAATAATTCCTTATATGGGAAATAAAATCTATACATTGCAACTAAGATTTGAACTTTTTTATATGCAACGGTAGAATTGGTATTGCTATGGGAAGGCGGTGGCAGAGCAAGCGGCATGGGAGGTGGCAGCCGAGGTGGGGGTGGACCTGGTGGTCGTGTGCCCGGTGCTGGTCTTGGGCCCACTTCTGCAACCCACGGTCAATGCGAGCGTGGTACATGTCCTCAAGTACTTGAACGGGTCGGCCAAGAAGTACGCCAACTCCGTGCAAGCGTATGTGCATGTTAAGGATGTTGCATTGGCTCACATTCTTGTGTATGAGGCCCCGTCTGCGTCGGGAAGGTACCTCTGTGCCGAGAGCGTGCTTCATCGTGGCGACGTCTGTGAGATTTTGGCCAAGTTCTTCCCCGAATATCCCGTTCCCAACAAGTAAGTCGATTTAAATCCTAATTTATATATTTATGCATATGATTCTTTTTATATAAGCTAGTTTTTAACTACTTACTTGAGGTTTATTGTCATGACTTATATTCATCAATACTAAAGTTTCAACTAAATTAAACATATTTTTCCGGGTATGGAGCTTTGGGTTTGTGTCATACTGTCATTTATGGGTAATGATATTTTCAAGTTATTAGTAAAAAAGTGTTCAATCCAACACTTAGAAAACCTCTAATAGTTTCGGACCTTAAAAGAAAACCCTCTATTAGTAGATTTGGAGAAATCTTAACCATTCGATTATAATTCAATAGTTGGATTAATAGCAATAAGGCCGGAGACAAGTCGAGTGAAATCCAATCCACGTAATATTTTGATCTCAACTTATAATATTTTTCATTGACCTCTGTTAGTGGATTCGGAGAAATCTTAACCATTCGATTATAATTCAATTGTTGCATTAACTTTATCAACTTATAATACTTTTGCTTTTAAATAACTTTTTAGAGTTTACAAATTTAATATAGGGTTTTAAGTCTCTACCTAGTGACTATAATTAATTGCTATTTTTTTTGTCTAATTTGAGGGTGTTTTTATGTTCCCATTATTTTAATTTCTCTAAAACTGTATCAGTTCTCACCCGTTCAAGGGTGTTCTAGGCTAGTCCAAATGGTACTTGGGCTATCCTAAATCTTACCGAATCAAAAAAAAAATGTTCCCATTATTTTAATGTTTTGGTAAAAAGGTTTGTGACAAGATCCAAAACATGTGGGTCAATTTAGATTTTCGGTGGGATGCTGTTGAGGTCTACTTAATACAATAAATAAGTTGAACAAATATGATTTTGGTGGGTACTAAAATAATTAAATTGCACCACAAACAATAACCCATAAAAAGAGGTCTGAACATTACATTGTGTTCTTCTTCCCTCTTAATAATTGAGTAGGTAAAGACAGGTGCTTGCATTTCTGACCATGAATTTCATTTCTTGCACTTGTGTGTTTGTATTCAAGAATCTTCTCCCATAGTGTGATCATTCATCTCAATGTTGTCACAATCTTCACCTAACACAAGATGATGATGAATAATTTGGATACCATTATAAAAAGAAAGGCATGGTTTCTATGTTGGGCCCATGTAAAAAAAAGGGCCCACAACAATTTTTTAAAAAATTAAAAACTACTCCATCCGTTTAGAAATAGATGTAGTTTTAGGATTAGTTTCAAAAAATAAAAAATTATATGATTTGACTTAAATAATAAAAAATTGTATGATTTGACTCAAATACTTATAATCTTGTGAAAATGTTTCCTCCTCTATTATATATTTATGTAATCTTCCTCTTCTATTATATATTTATGTATTTTTTTTTAATTAACGAGGATAATATCAGAACAATTCTATCAAAACAAAAATAAGCAGGTACATGAATTATGAATATGGGCTTTGGAAGAAAGTTGTTAAAGTTGGTAGAATGGGGTCCAATGGTCCATGAAATGGGGCCTACAATCCACCATCTTCCCTACAATGGGACCCACATTCTAATGTTGTCACTTAGTGATATCACCATACAAATAAAAAAATAAAATAAAAGAGTTCTTTAGGAAAAGTAATAAGATAAGATTATACAAATTAGTACACATGCAACATGCCAACATGTTTATTGCAACCTTATTAAATAAGGTATATATAGTTATCCACAAAATTTCTATCTATTTTAAGTGCTAGTGCTTTCATTCTATCTTTAGCATAAATACTTGTGGCATACCTTCTCTTTAAAATATATATAACGATTTTTCTTACTATGCCCTTAGCATAGGTTAAGGCTAGTATGTATTCCCGTACCTTGTACGGGTTTTTTAAAATAAAATATTAATAATAAAATATTTTTAAATATATTTATTATTCGAGAAAAATAATAATGTAAACGCTTAAATATAAATTTTAATTATGATTAGCATAAAAAGATAAGACAATTATCATATAACTAATCAAGATCTTTTCATATAAGATAACAAATAATTTGATTATAATAATGATCTTTCTATCTATCATATCCAAAAATAAAAGATTATTTTTAAGAAAAATGGTGGTGTGGTCCAACCTAAAAGTGACATGTGTCGTTTAATAATTTTTTTAACCTCCGCTTTAGGTTATAGTTATGATCCTTAAAATGAAGGTATTTTGTTGAGTTGTATTAATTTAGATTTAAATAATTTTTTCAATAGGATTTATTAGTTTCCTTTTAGGATTTTAGTTCCTAGCAATAGCATGTTTAACCTATGTCCTAAGGACATAGGTTAGAAAAAACGATCATATAAAACTACCACTTTCGTTCAGAAATAAGTGTCATTCTAACTTGGATAAAAAAAATTTGTCATTCTAACTATGAACACCCATATTAAGAAAATGTTGAGAAGCTACTTGATTTCAATCAAATATCAATCATTAATCAATTGTTTTAGAAATTAGCTATTAAAATAATAGTGGTTAGTGATGATGATAATATTGGAAAAAGATTAATTGTATATCTTTTAATCTCAACTTGGGATTAATTATGTAATTAAATTATGGTGTTTTAATGTAGGTGCTCAGATGAGGTGAACCCAAGAGCCAAACCTTACAAGTTCACAAATGAAAAGCTCAAGAAATTAGGGTTTGAATTCACTCCAACAAAGCAAAGTTTATATGATACTGTCAAGAGCCTCCAAGAGAAGGGTCATCTTGCTGTTCCTCCACAAAATGAAGACCCAATTCTAATTAAGTCTTGAGCTAATTAATGGATCATTTACCAGATGCTATATGATGCCCATTAGGCTGTGTTTTGTGTTAATTGCTACTTATGGGCAAATTGTATTTGGGAAGTTCATCAAGAAGAAGCCTAAGACCTTAAATAAAGGATATTATTCTGCATGTTTTTGTGTGTGTGCATAATAATCCTAGCTTTATATTTTGCTAATTTTATCACTTTGTAGTATGTTGGGTACGTTATGTTTCCTACTATTAATTATAGTGAAATCTTAGGAGTAATATTATTCAAATGGTTTATTGAACTATACTCTAATATTCCAGAGTGCCAATTTTTAATATTATTCAAATAGCTTATTGAACAATACTCTAATAAAATATAAGCTTGAACTAATCAACCTAATATATAGAAAGAATTTGGTTCAAATGAAATAAACTCTTATCCTAAAACATGAAACGAATGCACTTTTTCTGGTTCGTAGTGCACTTTTCATAAAAAAGTGCATTGTAAAATATAAAAAGTGCAATATGAAAATTGCATTACAAAAAGTACGAAAAGTGCAAATCCGAAAAAGTGCACTAAAAAATAGAAAAAATGCTTCTTTTTTTTCAAGATAAGAGTTCGTTTTAGGATAAGAGTTTGTTTTATTTGAACCAAACTCTATATATATAAACTTCGCATAATATTTATAAAAAAATATAAATCTCAAATTATGTTTTTCAAGTTTGAGCTAAATTGGTCTAGTTTATAAAAGTTTTGGTGGGTTAATGTTGAGAGTTCTTTGACATAGAAAATTTAGGACTAAATTGGTACTATATAAGTTCATGAGTTACTTCACTTATTCTCATGGTTTTGGGTTGAAATCTCATTTGACTAATATATTACTCCAACTACATGCACGACCCCTAGCTTATATAGTCCCGACCATCAGACTTTATCGTGGTATTAAATCAGGTTTCGATGTGGATTCATTCCTAGAGTCTTCAAACTTGCCAGCTTCATGGGCTCGTTTAGGCAGTCCGCCAAATAAAGGAGCGACTGGTCCCAAAAGTGGTGGTTCATCAACCTTGAGGGACTTATCCAGACTTGTCGCATCATGAGCACGTTCAAGCAGTCATCACAATAAAGGATCAATCAATTCAATTCAAATGTCACGATTCTCCAACCTTGAGGAATTATCTTCAACTTCAAATGACAACTAATCTAGACAATTGCCACTTGAGAAGGCATGCTGAGGGTTTTCTTACATGGAAATTTGAAACTAAATTGTCTACTAAATAAATCCATGAGCATACTCCACCTATTGCCATAATACTTTGAGTTGAAACCTCATTTGTCGTGTATGTTAGACTCGTTATACGCATGACCACTTAACTTATCATCCCATCGGATTTTATCAATTTTCCCGCTTATTATCAGACTTGTGTGTTAGGTATATGTACATATGTGCACAAACAAACACACCACTTGTTGATTGGTCCATTAGACATTAACATGCAACATATCATAACATGTTTTGTTAGAGCCCAACTTCTTTTAATGAACTTACGAATTTAAAGCATAATGATATAAGATAATTTAGCGACAATTGCCACTTCTTTTTTTAAGGGCACTGTCTATGAGAGTAGAATCAATGACATTTAAACTATTTTTAAAGGCTTAATCACTTGATTAGATGTCCGAAGACAACGGCAAATACCACTTAAGAGAACATGGATAACTTCTTCCATTGGAACTTGATGAAATATTTTTCCTATTACCTATTGAATTTAAGATAGAACCTGCTAAATTTATGTAAAGGGCTTAATGCTCTTGTGCACAATGAACACATTATCCATTGCCTTCGGACATTTGGTTCAACGGTTTGGCCTTTGGGGTAGTACCATGAGGTCACCATTTCGAACCTTTCAGATGGAGGTTTGCCTTTTCCTCTTTAGACTTGGTTAGTAACCAGTTCTCATCCTTAGTTGATGCTCTAGACGAACCCAAGTAGTATTTGTGGCGGCCATAATTATTACTCTATCAAAAAAATGAACGCTTTATCCATTGATAGGCGTATCTTTTGACCAAAAAAGTTATGGCTAGAAGATAGTATCCATTTATTCCAAGGCAAAAAAAAAATGACTATCTTAATAACCGAAAAAGGACTAAGCTAATTGGAATGAGATTTTGTTTTTACTAAAATTAGTGGTTCGAATCCAATTTCACCGACTATTAAAATAGACTCTAAGCTAATTGGAATGAGATTTTGTCTTTTACTAAACTAGTGGTTCGAATCCAATTTCACCAACTATTATGACTTGCAATCTAATATATCAATCTTTTTACCCCAATAATTCGTTGGTATTTTTACTTGTAATTTTGTAATGGTTGGCCAGCTTTAATCTAGTGATCCTTGCAATTAAAGTCGATAATTGAGATTTGATTATGCTATAAGAAAAGATTGGATTTGGAGGTGAACGAGTGAAGTGTTTAAAAATTAAGTTGTCCCCCAGGATGTGTGTAGTGGTGTCAAGATGACAAGATCATACCTCCCACTAATATAAAATTAAATGGACTGAAAAAAGAGGATTTTAGTTCAAAATTTCAAAGAACAAAAAACATAAAGATATGTTTGGATTATCATTAAAGATGCATATATTAAATTTTACATTATAATATAAGATGATGTATTTTTTAATGGTAATCCAAACAAGTCCTATCTGATCTGCTTCAACCGAATTGATAAATGGCCTAGTTAATAGATGTCTAGAACGTAGATGATTTAGCTTGTGATTGAATTCACAACAATGAGAAATTAAAGTATCATAGAAAAGTGTCCATGGTACTCATAATTGGGAATTTAATCATAGAGAATTCATAAACACAATCGTACCTATTATCTCAATTCGAGAACATTAGCTACCTAACTTCATAAATTTAGAATATTTGAAAGAGATGATCGATAATGGAAAAATCATCACGCAAACGTTCTATTATGTTTAACACCGCCAATTCAAGTCCAAAATCATCTTTCTTTGCGTATAATGTTTGATTAAATTTAGGCTCTATTCGATAAAATAATGTTTTTAAAGAAGTTAAGATTTTAAGAAGGTTTTTGAGTAAGTGTAGGATTTTAGATAGGTGATTGAAATTCTTGTTTATAACCTCCAAAATCATAATTGAGTATTTGATCATATAAGATTTTTAGGAGGTTGTTATAATTAAAATTATCGCTTGATTTTGTTTCCAATTTTGTTGAGTTTACTAGTCCCCCTAGCTGTATTGCTAGCCTTTTGAATTCCGATGTAACCCCGCTGGGGAACTTTGCGTGATTGCTTTAATAAAAAGGCCTTGGCCACTTTCAGATCAAAAAAATAAAAATATTAATTAAAAAACTGCCAAATTTATATACTACAATCTACATGAATGTTTCCAGTTTGTGATTTTTAACCGCCTAACACATCAACCTTCTAAAAAAACTTGTTTTACCGAACACCTATTTAAATAAATTTTTACTAATACAAACCTCCAAAAACCTTTAGTAGCTTGTGTCGAACAGAGCTTTAGGTTGCGTTTGGCATGCCTTAATTTGGATGCTTATAAGCATATGGAACCTTATATGGAAAAAAATGGCATTATTGTATGTATTCGACAATACTTGCTTATTTTAAATAAGGAATACAGGTTCGTTATTTTTCTGGAAAAAATAATCAGCACCCCCAATCATATTATAAATAAGTAATTTAGCGAAAAATAAGCTCGATGGGTCTCATGTCCTTTGTTAAATAAGTACCTTCTTGTAATATAAGCAATCTCCTTTACAAAGCACATCTTAGATTATTTAGAAAATAAGCACCTAATATCAACATCTAATATCAACATCATCAACCATAAGCATCAACACCGATAATAGGAGTGTTCATAACCGGATATCCGATAAGCCTAATTGAATTAGATATCCGAAGTTTTTTTTACTAAAACTATATTCGTTTCTAATCCAGATATACTCGAATATTCGATTCGTGTATCTTAGATTGGATCGAAGATTTGTCTCGGATATCCGGTTATTCATATTTGCATTTTTTTCGTATTTAAGTTCAAAATAACCCATTCAATAGGTAAATTTCACCCAAAAATAATCTGAATAACCATCCACATAAAAAAAAAGAGAAAAAAATATTTAAAAATAAAAGAAAAAAAGGAAGTTAAATATATATATTTAGGATTTATTTATTTTTTATTTTATTTGTGGGTTTAAATATATTAAAAAATAATTATTAAAAAATTGGATAGTACTGGAAAGTCGAAGCACATAAATCCAATTGAACTATTAATTTTTTTGTTATTGCATGAAAAATATATATGTAAAGTAATTATATCTCGGATATTCGGGACAGTCGATGATATGATTCGTATCTGATGCGGTGATTCGGCCAATTTTCTCGGATCGGATCAAATTCGGATAATATTTCGCCGAATTCGGATTTTTAAAGATTAGATCGTCAGCTAGCCGAATTAGATATTCATACCGATTTGCCAAATGGATCCTTACTCCATCTCTACCAAGCTCGAAACTTGAGTTTCCCGTACTATATGGATCAAGCATGAAATTAATGATTGTGGGTCAAGCCCATAAACATAACTTTTGAAGAGGCCCATAAATATAACTTTCGAAGAGGCCCATAAATTGTAGATATGTAGGAAATTTTGGATGGATGAGGTGATTGTATTATTATGTTTTACATATCCTTCATAGAGGAAGTTCAACTCAAGGCCTCAAGGGCACTAGGCCTAGCCAATAGATGATAATAATACATGCGATTATTAGATTACGACTTCGAACCCCTCTCTCACGTTATAATAATCTCAATGTCAAAGTTCGGCGGGCCAAATACGGACGAAGGAGGAGACCGTCTCAGCGCATATGTACAACAAACCCATCCTATAAGGCCATGTGGTTTCATCCCAAAACCAATTGGAAATAGGAGGAGGAATAACTCAAACGCTTATATAGTAGACATGTTTAGTTCCAACTTTCATATGTGAGAAATGAATCTCAACACTCAAAGGCACTAATATGTTCGTTAGGATGGTTGACCGAAAATAAGTCCTATAAATTTTTTTAAAAAAATAGACCAACTTGGCCAACACATGTTGGCGTAGTAGTAAGCTAGGGCGGGTCATTTTAGACCTGGGTCGGGGTACCGGTCAGAATCGGGACCATCGATTCGATACTAGGGGTATTTACGTACGGTCCCGGTTTCTCTATCCCTTGGTGATGCGACTCTGCCCTAGCTCGGACCCAGCTCCGACGGACCCGAGACGGCCTAGACCTTGGAGACCTCCTTGAATTAGGACTTAGTCTCATTTATGTTATTATTTATATTTCCGTCATTTCCCTTTTAGGCGTGTGTTCATTCTTATAGTATGGGCTAGCCTTGTTATTTCCCTTTATACCTAGTTTCCATTATTAGTATGTTGTTTTATTGGGCCAGGAGTCGTTGGGCTTTGTTTGCATACACCCTAGGCGCCTCTCCCTTGCTAGACTAGGGTTTCGTGGTTCTCCTCTATATAAAGGAGCCACACCCCATTGTAATTCTCACGTCCAAAATGAATTAAGCCAGAGCATTGAGTCGAGTTTCTCCTCCCCTTTGGCCCGGGCGTCACCCTATTCTTTTCCCGACCCCATATTTTCATGGCCTACGTCAAACTAGGCCCCCTTCTCAATCCTTTTACTTCACCTCTCATCTCAAGTCTAGGCTTCGGCCTCAAATCTATCCGGTTACTATTTGTTGGAGAAGATCCGAACGTTTCGAGCCTAGATCCGCCCCTTGTAACCCTAGGGTCGCATCACTTGGACTGTGAAACCGACAAATTAAAAACCCACTGTGTCGACAAACCCGCGACCGCGATACCTTGACCTAGGTTATAATTATACATTTTGTCTTTTTCCAGATCAAGATTTTGAAACTGCGGTTGCGGTTGGACATTTTATTGAACCGGCCAAGCTCCGATTATGGTTCCGGTTCATCCGATTCTACCTTTGAAATTTCATTTGATCCCGTAAAATATTAACAAAATTGAATTTGATCTACTACCTTGACGGACAGTTTTTTAGTACAAGGCAATGATATATCATCTCATCCCTAATTAACTTTAATAAAGGAGTGGTCGACTCTCTATTAGTGTTAATTGTTTAGCTTTGTCAAATGTTTATTGGTTAGCTTGATAGAGTAGGTCAACACACATCGAGTCACGTCAGGTATCGAACCTAACTCAATCAAAGATTCAAAATATTCACGGCTTATTTGATGCTTAAAAATGAATCTAGTCCGTAGGTAATGTGATATTATCGATAAATTATAATTTCAAAATGCGTATATGCTCAATCATTTTCCACATTAATCATGTCCTCGCTCAAAAACTAAGCAAAGTAGTATTTACACTCTTTTATCGATTTATCCGACTGTCAATTATTTCTACTTTCTATCTTTCAATCTACATCTACCTAGATTTATTTAATATATCGAATTTTTTTTCTTATTCAAAAACCTTGCAGTCTAAGAAAATCTGCTTGCCATTCTAAGAGCTCGAAGCACTTTTATAGTCGGAGAAGTTGGTTTATGGGTTCCTTGTTAGTTGTTACATGTTATCATATTCATTTTTTATTTTTAATCGAAGGCGATATGGTACTCTCTAAAAATCTTCATTTCAACATGAAAATCAAGTTAATTAGAAATAAAAAATAACACAGCCTCTAACAACATCAACAACTAAAAAATAATTAGCCGAACCGAATAAAAAATAACACAACATCAACAACTAAAATAAATTTGGAATCCTGAACAGACTACCGGTGATAAGCCGGAGGAAGGTGAGGATGACATCAAGTCATCTTCACCTTTCTGTAAATTTGGAAAGCTATAATTCCAAACCCTATTTTTTTTTACTTTTCCTTTTATACCCCGGGCGACCGTATTCTGAAACACGGGAAAAAAATCATTGGCTTATCAAATTATCTACCTAATCACATATTTGTATATATGTTACATTAGGACCCCAAGGGGAATTTACCCATAATCTTTCATGGTATCACGAGACCAAAAACCCTAACCCTAGATCACCCTTCACTCGCGCCGGCATCTTCCTTTGCCGTCGTCGCGCCTTTCCTCTCTCCATGGCCGATGATGACACTATCTCGACAAACCCCAAGGATCCATAAAACAAGGATCTGACCACCGAAGATCTGAACACAACAACCATATTCGCTTCGGATTTTAACTCCTCTGGTTCAAAACTCAAGGGGAATTTACGCTTAATCTTTTATTTTCCGAGTATCTATTCACATCAAAGTACCAAACTATATCAATAATTCAAAATTGACATAAAAGAAGAACCCCACACAATTAAACAGACGTCAATCCTACATTCCTACGTAGGGTTGAACTACATTTTGCACCAATTATAAATTTCCAACTTTCAAGTGTCCTTAAATCAACTATAGTGTGCGCGTGGTTAGGAATACTCATAACTCATAACTTCAGAAATCAAAAAGTCACATCTGGCGTTCAAGTTTTGTTTTATATTCTCGTCATCACTGATTTGATCTAGCCAAAAAAAATCGAAATGATCTTATCAAGCTCTAACCAAATTTTCTATTTCAATTAATTAAGTTCATAACCGAAAGTTGACAAAATGTCTCATTAGAATGTTCAAATTCTAAGAAACGCTAGCATATATATACATGTGTCCACATGCTATAAGGAATTAAAAAGTTTGATTACCCACTTTATCTATAAAATGTAATTTAAGTAATGATCAAGAACGAAAACATGTAACAATTATATGCAACAAGCCAATGTTTTTAGGCTCGTTTAATATTGATATCTAAGATATGAGATATTCGTCATCGATATTAATATCGGTATGAATATTAAGATATATGTATAAGTCATATCAAGATATTGGATATGAATATTGATATATGTGATATCTTTAATCGGTTTTTCTAACCTATGTCTTAAGGGCATAGGTTAAGTATTCTTTTTTTAGAAACTAAAACTCTATTTTGAAATACATAAATCCTATTAAAATAAATAAATTTGCCCTATATAATACATACTTACAAATTCTTTGTATTTTAAGGTTCTTATCCTATGTCATGGTCGCATAGGTTAGAAAAATCGATCTTTAATATACTTATTTTTTTCGGGGTACATAAAAATGACACTTTAATATCAACTGATATCAATATCCCTATATACCAAATAACAAATATCTATCATAATATACTAAACCCTAAAAATAAATATAAGCCATATCCATACACACACCCAACATCTTGATATGAATATCAAAATATCACATTAAAATGTAAAAATTGTAAGAAATGCTAGCATATATATACATGTGTCCACATTTTATAAGGAATTAAAAAGTTTGATTACCCTCTTTATCTATAAAATGTAATTTAAGTCATGATTAAGAACGAAAACAAGTAAGAATTGCACACAAGGCCAATGTTTTTAGATATGACTATATGATTTGGAGCCATTCGACTATTTTCCCTTGACACGTGTCAGAAGTTCATTTGAGCTTGTTAAAGCTCAATGGATGATTAAAAAGGTTGGATCGAAATCGAATATGATTACGATAAAAATGATGTCGAAAACATTCTGATCTGTCCTCTATCCATTTGATATGGGTGCCCATGTGACCGTGTATTTGGATAGGATATTCTTGATTATTCTGTCGGACCCACATGACCAATCATAATTTGACATATCGTCGTTAGGTTACACTACCTCGCGAATTCGATTCAAATCATCCGATAATTATGTGGTCAAGATTCGAAAGTTTGAACCAAAAATTTGAAATAAATCGAATTTGATAGAACAAGAAACTTGTTGGGTTGAAACCCGAAACTCGAAACCCGTTGAGTTAACTGATTTATTATATTTATAAAATTAATTTGAAACTTATAATATATTTTATTATTAAAATACATAAAAATAATATATTATAATTAAATCTAATTATTTAATTAAAATTTGATTTTAATAATCATAACAAAACGATATTTTAGACCAGCTAGTCAACCCGGTCTGATCGAAAACCCGCAACCCAACCCGTTTGACATGTGACCCATATCGATATAGAACTCGGTTTAAAGCGAACCCAAACCCACCCGACCTGACCCGACCCGATTAACAGGTCTACTGATTAGTAAAAAATAAATGAAAGATGCGTTTCTAGTTAGGGAAAGATTTTGTCTTGAATTAGGGTGAATTTATTAAATAGAAAGAGAGAAAACTAAGAACATAAACCACAAATTTTAGAGTTTTTTTTTTTATAGAATTTTTATTATTTTTGTGGACAAGTAAATAAAATTTACGATAATTTACATATCTTTCAAAATTCGATACATTTATACAAATTAAATGATGATACTCACCAACCCAAATTTGTTATTTCTCTATTTGGATTCGAGTTGGGCAAGTCACGAAGGCCCGAGGCTTAGCCATCGTCTTGAAAGATCACACTTCTATACTCCAAACATAAAGCCCTAGTCTTGCAGATTTTTTAGAATCTACTTCACTACATATTAATGATCTCTCCTAAGATTATAAATGTACTTATTGACTTTGCTAATAGTTTCGTTTTTTAGGATTTTGTGCACACTATAATATACATCAAACATCCAACTGCACTAACATAAGAAACATGTGAGACATGCTTAGCTCCTACTATTTCAACCAGGATCCCTTGCACTATTTTCTAATTATAAGTCATCTAGTATCGAATCAAAATTAAGTTTTTTTTTAAAACGACTGATAATGAATTCACAACAACTAATATTTAGATTTTGTTACATGTTAGTGGTTACAGCTTACAAGTTATGAGCTCACACTCATATATACGTTTTTAAAACAAGTGAAGAAACTCTTTGCTTACTTATTCAACTTATCTAACACGAAGTGGACTACTATCATAGAATATATAACTTACTTGCAAGATTGGTTCGCTTTTAATAAAAAAAATCCGTGGTGCATTTGCCAGCTACATATATACGTTGTCTATCCTAGTTAGTTACTCCGTAGTATTTGAAAATGAACGCTATATCTTTCTTAAACTAGCAAGTGAACATGAATTTATTGTAGTTGCACTCTTACTACTTTCAAATTTTCACTATCTCTTCTCTTTATTTTATTTTTTATCTTTTCGTACAATAAACAAATAATACGTATTGTTCTAGAACTAAAAATTAACTTCATTTTTTTGGGTCATTTTTTTTGGTAGAATATAAATTAACTTCATGTTAACTTCTAAATTTCACCTTAGTTTTTTATAGGACTTTTTTAAAATAAAAATTGGAAAGTTGAACTTGAAGGCCATATTAAACAAAAACTACCCATCACTAGTTGTTGAAAAGGGATTTTTGGGTGAAAAGTTATTTTTTTGTGTCTCGAAAAATGTAAAAAGTAGAGAGAATTGCACGAATTTCAAGAGTGTTAAAAATAATTTTTGGGTAAAAAGTAGTTTTGGGACATAAGTGAAACAAGGCCGCGAGATAAGCATGCAATATTTATCTAAGAATTTGAGTTTGAATGTTCCCAACGATATGTATTGAAAAGTTGAATTGGGAGTGTTGGCCCATCAAAAGATCTCTATAATACCTGATTTGAATTAAAATGGCTCTGACCGATTGAACCGGATCAACTACGTAAAAACACTTAAATAACTTATATACATAATATTTATCATACTCTTTCTATATAAAGATTCTTAATCTATAGGTTAGAAATACAATTTTCAAATCTCAAAATTAAATCAAAAATAATTTCTCCAATTTTCTACCTTTTCTCCCTAGTCGGCAAGTGCGTGGTCCATTTTCAATAAATAGTGTAGGGTTTTGAAATCTCCATCACAGATCCACCTGCAATTTCGTTGGCAATTTACACCACCATACAATATAGATAAGGATAGTGCATGCAATTAATAGTTAGCTTACATGAAATTGAAAACTACCAAATAAAAATACAATATTTATCTACAACAATTTTATAACTTACAAATTTATATCCAATTGGAGATCACCACCCTGACCCACTTGACCTAAAACGGATTGGATCAACTAACCTAATTCACCTCAATTTTATAGTGACCCAATAATTGAACCGGTTAGAAAAAAAATGAACCGGTTAATCAATAGTATCTCATAATTTCCCTCTTCCATTTTATTGGTATGAACAATCCAAACCAAAACTAACTATAATCTAGAGTGACATTATATAATTAGAAGACCTCTTATTTAGATACATCACAATTAATTAACACTATTAATTAGTACTAATTAATTATTGTCACTTGGCCAACTCCAAACAATATCCTTAAGCGCCGGTCTAACATCCTCCTCACAAAACCTTACATACTCAAACGTATCGCCGGAGCACTTGGAGAACTCCACCACGGCGAGCTCGGGCGCCACCTCGAACACCTCGGCCACCACCTCGAGCCGCCCCTTCCGCCCCTCCCGCCTCCCTTGCATCTTGACCCGAAAATCCTTGCCGCTACTCACCACAAAGTTAAGCTTCTTGGCTGCCCCTTCAAGCCTGGCCATGATGGATGAGGCTGATAGCTTTGATGTGAAGAGCGACCGAGATCTCCTTAGTCGACCGCTCTCGAAGAGGCTCGAGATGTCGAATCCCGAGGAGACGGACGAGATGAACTCGAACGCGTTGTAAAAGCGCGGGCTAGTGATTGTATGTTGCGAGGATGGTATCGTCGTGCTCGGTTCGTTGTTGGCCGATGGCTCGTTACTTGGGTCCGGAACCTATATGGTTTGATAACAAAAGTTAGAGAATAAAGTTTTGTACATTAGCTAGACCTATTAAAACATGACCCGAATCGAATAAACGAGTTTTATTGACTTTCTTACCCTAACTTGGAAGTCATAAATGAACCAAAGTTTAAAATCCATACTATAGACTCTAATCCAAAATAGTGCGTTGACCTTATCAAGAGATGCATTATACTAGTGAACAAAACTTAAGTCGGCCCCCCCAACTTGCAATAGAAAACTTTAGGGTGGAACTTGTAATGATATATTAAATTTGACATAGCCAACTCATGTATGATCTCAATTTAAAACTTAAAATCATCCAACCCCAATCTAACATAACCGACCCGGTTTGATTTATTTTAAAAGGGTTAATGTTTTGCGTTATATTTTTAACCGTTTTTAAACCTTACTATCAATTAATATATCGCGTCAAGTAGACCTTAACAGAAAATTTTAAGATTATATGTTATACCAAATTTGACCTAGCCACCTCATGTATGATCTCAATTTAAAACTCAAAATCACCCAACTCGAATCCAAAATAACTGACCCGATTTGGTTTCTTTTTAACCTTTTAACGTTTTCAAACCTTACTATCAATCAACACATCGCGTCAAATAGACCTTAACCGAACAACGAATATACCTTTCTAGAAAGCCCCTTTTGGAACCAAGGAGACCTCATGATCCCGGCGATCGAGAGCCGCCTAACGGGGTCCACCACCAACACCCTTGACACCAGCCTCTTGGCCTCGGCCGGGAACCACGGCGGGCACTCGTACTCCGCCTTGAACACCTTCCGATACATCTTCATAACGTTCTCGTCTTGGAACGGCAAGAATCCGGCCAGCAACACGTATAATACGACCCCGCACGACCACACGTCAGCCTTCTCGCCGGAGTAGCCCTTCTTCCGAAGGACCTCCGGCGCCACGTAGGCGGGGGTCCCACACTGGGTGTGGAGGAGGCCGTCTTGCCAGAGCTGCTCCGGGATGGCAGAGAGGCCGAAGTCGGAGACTTTGAGGTTGCCGGCGTCGTCGAGGAGGAGGTTTTCGGGCTTGAGGTCGCGGTGGAAGACGCCGCGGCTGTGGCAGTAGTCCACCGCCGAGATGAGTTGTTGGAAGTACTTCCGGACTTGCTCTTCTTCTAGCTTCCCCTTTACTACCTAAACATAGTATAAATCAATTAATCTTTTGTTATATTATCATCAACCTCTTAATAGTGAGCTTATTGGAACCTTGTAAGGTCACCTAAACATAGTAAAACTTGTTTTTTATCTCTCACCCGATTCGATACTAACCTTCCAATTCAGTCTTTCTATATACACCGTCGGAGAATTTCGAACACGAATCTTTTGACAAAGCTTAAAAGAACCTAACACCTCATTCCTCTAGATGAACTAGTGATTTGTAAAATTAGCTTAAGGTACCGTTCGGCACTAGCAGAATCGCTAGTGTTTTCAGCTAGGGGGAGCGGAATATTGGGCGGATTGAAGAAGCTCCTCCTCACGAGCTTCTTCAATTTCCGCTAGATGAAGCGGAAAAAAAGCTCCCTCTAGTGCCAACCGAACAAAGCCTAAATCTAAACACTAGTAAAAATATTATTGTTGCAATACTAAATATATCATTTTTTTATTATCAAAAACACTCTTAACTATTTCAAAACTCTAAACGCTACCCTACATCTTACTTCTACTTTTTTTACCTCTTGGTCACGTTTTTTTACCTACATTTAGGGACAATATCATAACGTAAACTACGAAAAATAATTACATATATAAATGATCATTTCTATAGAAATATTGGTTTAGCAATAATTGTGGGAAACATTTAAAGCCTTTTCAACTCTTCTGCCCACCTATAATATTCCCCCAAACAAGGATTAATGATTATGGAAAACTTTGAATAAGAGTAGGTGGCTAATCAAGATACCTTAAGTTTTGGGTTCCCAATAAAATGAAGTTCATTATTTAAACACCACAAATTCTTCAAAAATCCACCGACAAACCATCCTAAAGTAAAAATTACAAAATTATGAGAGTAAAATTTCAGGTTAATTAGTAAAGTTGGAAAAAACTCTATAAGGAATTAAAAAAATATCTTTAAATTATAAATCTAACAATTATGATTATATTTTATTATGGAATTTTAGACCACCTTCGCCTATAGAGTTATAGAGTTTATTAACATGAACTAAATTGAATCACAATTAAGGAACTAAGAAACTTGTTAGCCTAAATTAATTAATTACCTTTGCAAAGAGTTCACCGCCCTTGACATACTCCATAACAAAGAAGATCTTAGACTTGGTAGCCATAACCTCTTTGAGCTCAACAACGTTTGGATGTTGAACAAGCTTCATCACCGAGATCTCGCGTTCGATTTGCTCCATCATGCCCGCCTTCTTCACTTGATCTTTGCTAATCACCTTAATCGCCACGCTCTCTTGGGTCTCTACATTCTTGCCATAGTACACCTTCGCGAATGTGCCTTGCCCTAGTAGCCTCCCCATCTCGTACTTCCCGAAAAGGGTTTTTCGGGTCGAGTTACCTGGTTCGGATTGTTTCGGGTTCGGGTCGTTTTGATCGAGTTCGAGGTCCATGGTGACCATTAAGTTTTGTTTGTGTGAGGGTTTGGGGAGTCAATGAAAAATGGGAATTGATTAGTAGGGATTTTTATAAAGATAGAGAAGAGAGATGAGGAAAGGGTTTTGGAATTTAGGAGGTGGCCAATGGATTTTGAGAACGTTGTTTTGTGTGAGTTGTGGAATGTGGAGGGGTTTTATTGGTGAGCTGTTCACAAGTTTCAAGTTTCAAGTTTCATTGGGTTTTGCATTGCTTTCGGTTATTAAAATGTACTCCCTCCCTCCGTTCTATTCTACTTGACACTTTAGAACAATTCACACATATTAAAAAATTCATTGAAAATATAAGAAATATTATTGGAAATCCAAATTTTTCTATATTTAATCAAAAATTAATTACTAACACATTCTTAAAGCCAATAGAATGAAAGAAAAATGTCAATATACACTTTCCAATACATCAATTAAATAAATACTCCAAAATGACAAGTATTAATGAACATGATTTTAGCTCTAAATTGTCAAATAGAATAGAACGGAGGGAGTAATTGGAACCAGGGACGGAGCCACAAATTATGTCTAAATGAGACTAAATAAGTATAAAATATGAATTGACACTAGACAGATTTGTCATTTTTTACGGATTAATACTAGATAAACTCGGAATACGTACGATTAGGATTAAAATTAAAACCTATATTTTATTAACTCCCAATAATTGTAAAATCAATCTATAACTTTCTCCATTAACACATCCAACAATTAAACATCAATAGTTGCAATTGAATTTGATAAACAGCGGAAGGATGATTAATCCCTTTAGTTATTTTTTTTTTTAAATTTCAATGGGGGTGAGGCTAGCTCCCATTGGACACCATTTAGCTCCGCCAGTGATTGGAACTATTATAAAAATAAGTTTTGGACATCTAATCAAGCGGTTGAAGACCTCAAGTTTAGTATCATGAAATCTCCATTTTGATTTTCATGGATAGTGTCCAAGACAAAAACAAAAAAAATCTTGAACAAATATGATTCATATATTATCTTGGTATTTTTAATTGATTGATAAAGTAGCCAATTTTTTGAAAATGGAAAAGAAAATCCAGGTCATTTTTTCACACTCATTTGGTTTGTTTATGTTTTTTTAATTAAAATAAAGCTTATTATGGTCCAAATACATGGTGATAGAGAAACTGGCATAGAACTTGTAGACTGAGGAGGATGGTGTGTAGGCAGGCACGGAACTAGGGGTGGGCTAGGGTATGCTGTAGCCCACCCCAAAAACATGTTATATATTTTTCAGTAGTATTATTTGACATTGTTAACATCTAGTGTAGTTGGTACATAACTAAACTCAAGGCTTTGCAATCCCGTGTTCGAGCCTCGAATGATAGCTTTTTACTCTTTTTTTTCTTATTCTTCCCTTTCCACAATTCCACCTGCAGACTGCAGTACTGTACTCCTAATAGGCCCAGTTTACCCAAATGCCCAATCTCCCCCACGGCCCCACTTGTCACTTTTATTTTGGAACATATTTAAATATATTTTTAGTTGAATATTTGTACAAGTATTAACTAGTATTTGCGTTTAAATATTTAATATTTTACATGCATATAATTAATTAGTGTGAAAATTTAGTTAGGATTAGAATTTTAAATATAATGATACTTAGTGAAAAAGTTTATAATAATATGGCCCTTTTTTTAAAAAAAATGTTTTAATTTTATCATTAAGTGTAATTCATTAAAAAATAAAAAGGATACCGTCAATTTTTTTCCGTCATATAAGGTAAATCCAACCTACCCATATTTCGATTTCTGGTTCCGTCCCTGTGTGTAGGCAGTGTAGTCAAAGAGTAAAGACCCATCGTCAATAATTGTAGAACACGGTTAAGTATAGTTACAAACTATGTTGTTTGAAAATTTTACAATAATAACATTGACCAATAAATTTTCGTTGTAGTAAAATCTGGGGTCATGATAGGGACACCTCTATCCATACACATTAAGGGTGCAACCTAAAGGCCCAAGAACAACATCAACGGCAAACAGAAAAAAAACTTGGTTTTCTCAACAACTAGTTATCCGCCACCTTGATCTTCTCCCTTCATTACCAGATTTGCTAAAATTCTCAACCAGGTTGATTCCACTTTATGTTATCCTTCCAACATTTTTTTTTTGAAATTTCTAAGTTTTATTTGTATCAAAATTTTGTTTCTTATTATAAAATTATGGAAATGATATAGTCTTATTTATTCATGTCACTTTCGTGTAGTGTTTTCGTGCCCCTCTAATGTACATAGGTTATAAATAACGCTAAATTTTTTAAGCACTGATCAAGAGGCTTCACTTAGTGATATGTAAGAAGAGATTAATTTTAGGAGAGTCTCTCCCAAAACAGAGCACAAAATATGTACAATATGGACTTGAAACGATATTGGTCAATCGAACCGGATGAATTGTAAGATAGAAAAGCAAAATTAGGAAATTGGAAATTGGAAATGGGAAATTGGAAATTAATTAAAGTAGACATTATTTGCTTGCTTTATTACAAATTTACAACTAAGAAAGAAAGGAATGTAGTGCAAGTAGAGGTGTCCCTTGTCCATGGCAAGTGGCAATCTCCAAAGAGGTGGGGTTAAATGTGTGGACTCTTCTTCTTGTGTAGGGTCATCTTCCTACTCCAAATCAGGAATCTTTTGCAACTCATTATTTTACTCTTTGTTTGTTTTTCTTATACCCAATCCACATCCAAGCTTACCCATCCCTATTGATAGATATTTTCCAAGAAAATACATTATTTCAAAAAATAATACAAAAACTCAATGATTGAGGATAATTATAGTTATAAGCATATACTATACTTTTTAGAAGAGATAAGCTTTTTATTTAGTTTCATTTATTTTTTTAGTAACGAGGAACTTACTTTTAGTAGTAAATTTCGAATCCATAAACTAGCCGGCAAAGCGCACGGACCAAGTAAATCATTTTACATCGACCGACTCGACCTTGTTGTACAGAGAATGATGAGACTTGATTTTTTTACATAAATAAATGATGGATACAAGGATGAACCCTAACTAGCACCTCCCAACATCGCCTAATGTCTCTTACAGTCTTACCATTATGCCATCCAATTTGGAATAGCTTTTTTAAAAAAAATATTTTGCGATAAATGACATCACAACATATACATCTACAAGTCAAACAATCAAGCAAACTAAAAACCCTAGAAGACAAAAGCATGTGACTATGTGCAAAGGCAAATGGTAGGCTATGATTTAAGAGTGATTGCCAATGGAATTGGCACACAGCTTTGCTTGCTGAAAATAATAGATATGAGGGGGACTGGACCTTGCTAACATGACAGTTAATTGTCACATTGAATCAACACAATTATTGTCCATAAAATTCCGGTTATCGAATTTTCGGTTGATGCTAAAATTAAAATTAGAAGTCTAATTGCGTGTTTGGTAAGGCTAAAAAAATAGTAAATGCAGTTTAATTTATGGTTTAACGTGGTGGTGTCCATGGACGGAGCCAAGAATCAGGCTCAGGGAGGCTAAATATATAAAATACGAATCAACACTAAACAAATTTGTCATTCTTGGTCGACCAACACTAGACAAACTCTGAATACGGTTAGGATTATAACTAAAATCTACATTTTTTAAAGCCCCAATAGTTGTAAAAAATCTATTCATTTTCTAAAAACAAAAAAACAATTAAAGAGTATGAATATTAATTTATGACTTCCTCCATCAATAAATCCAACAATTAAACATCAACAATTGCAATTGAATCTAATAAACAACGGAAGAAGAATTAAACCCTTTAGTTTTAATTTTTTTTTTTTTAAAATTGTACTTTTTAAAAAAAAAATTCCAGTAGGGGCTACAGTCCCCACTGAATACCACTTGGCTCCGCCAGTGCCGTAGTGTCCGGAGTTACTAGCACTCGCCTAGTTTTGGTATCGAGGGAAATACGTGGTACCCGTCATCGAGAGAGCTAGAAACGAGAACCTCTAGGTAACTACCTAGAAGTCTTTAACACTTAACAGCCATCGAATGATGAAAAAATGTTCTTTAATGTTTTTGTAATATTTAAAACATTATTTTTAAAGGGTATTCTCATTAATGTTTAGATTTAAGGGCTCGTTTGGTATTGATATCTAAGATATGAGATATCGGATATCGATATCGGTATGGATATCAAGATATCGGTATGAGTGATATCTAGATATCGGATATGGGTATGGATATGAGTGATATCTTTGATATACCAATTTCCTGGGTTATATGAAAATAACACTCTAATATCACTTTGATATCAGAAAGATATCAGCTGATATCGATATACTCCTATACCAAACAGTAGATATCAGTTTGATATCAATATCAGCATATACCAAACACCGGGTGAATTTCTTCTATGGTCCCCAACCTATCACATAAAGTTCTTATTAGTCCCTAACCTTTACAAATGCTTTTTTAGGTCCCTAACCTTTAAAAAGTGTTACTATTTGGTCTTTTTTTATTTTAGACTTTAAGTTTAATTACAACTAAATACCCAAATTTTATATTTATTTTTGTCATAATACCAATATTTATTTATTTTCAAACAAATACCTCAATCTACATATTTTAGAAAACAATAATAAATTATCACTCCATATTTACTCCTTTTATAAAAAAATAGTACTTTTCATTAAAAAAACATAATTTTAAAAATAAAATGTGAGTTATAAATATTTATTTCCCGTTTATTGAATTTAATAGTTATTAAAATATTTTATAAAATTAAAAAAATTTCTTCTATTGCCCTCTTATTGAATTTAATAACATCACCCCTTCTTTACCCTTTGTTAAAAAAACCTAGAAATATTTTTTTAACAAAGGGTAAATAAGGGGTGATTTTTTTATATAAAAATTTATTTTATCAATTTTTTATGATGTTTTTAAAATAATTGCAAAAAATTGATGGATTAAAAATCACTTTACTAGGTTTTTTTAACAATGGGGAAATATTACTAGTTTTTTTTAACAAAGGCTAGGGTAAATAAGGGGTGATTTTTTTTATATAAAAATTTCTTGTATCAAATTTTTATGAGGTTTATAAAATAATTTATAAAAAGTGATGGATTAAAAAAATCACTTTATAAAAAGTTATAAATAATGGGTAAATAGGGGAAGTTAGATTTTTTTTGTAAAATTAGTTTTTTTTTTAATTTTATAAAATGTTTTAATAACTATTAAATTCAATAAGAGGGCAATAAATATTTATAACTCACCTTTTATTTTTAAAATTATGTTTTATTAAAAAAAGTACTATTTTTTGGAAAAAAGGAGTAAATATGGAGTGATAATCTATTATTTTTTCCTAAAATGTGTAGATTGAGGTATTTTTTTGAAAATAAATAAATATTGGTATTATGACAAAATAAATATAAAATTTGGGTGTTTGGTTGTAATTAAACTTAAAGTCTAAAAATGAAAAAGGACCAAATAGTAACACTTTTCAAAGGTTAGGGACCTACAAAAATATTTACAAAGGTTAGAGACTAATAAAAACTTTATGTGATAGGTTAGGGACCATAGAAGGAATTCATTCACCAAAGTCATATACATACCCATATCTGATATCCTGATATGGATACTAAACGGGCCCTAACTACTTTCAACCCTCCTTTCACCTGTCATTATCAAAATGGTCCACTAT
Source organism: Fallopia convolvulus (assembly GCA_964016875.1). NCBI lineage: Eukaryota > Viridiplantae > Streptophyta > Magnoliopsida > Caryophyllales > Polygonaceae > Fallopia > Fallopia convolvulus. The sequence goes on from OZ024731.1 coordinate 56,888,752, forward strand.
TACCATTATCGCTTATATAACATGCCAAACACGGCATAACTCATATTAACCTCATAACCAGACCGTTTGAGTTGATTAACATATGGAACCGTTGTAACTTGTAAGGTCAAATATGGAGCCATTATAAGACAACAAAACTATAGTACGATTATTATAAAATGAACAATTTAGGTAGTTGGTTGCATTGTACTCGTATAATGTTGGTGTTTTTTTTAACGTTTGTGCATAATGGTCTTCATACTTAAATACTTATATTGTAATCAGATACATCATCATCCATAAATATCTGCTTTAGATCAATATTAAAATTAAGTACGGCTAATTTGGACGGGGACAGAATTCTAACAACTCTACCCATAGAAATACGAATATACATTTTATATTCATTAAGATAATATAATGAAGCTATTGTTGTTGTAGCTTATAGATAATCATGCTTACTTCACCAAAAAAAAAATACAGATAATCATGCTCTTTGTTTATTTAATGTATTGGGCCACCCATTATCCTTTTTTTATCTGGATTACTGACCTAGATCCAAATGTTTTTAGTTAATAACCAAAATAATTGGGTTAAAATTTACTCATAGAAGTGTTTTTGGCCCAGCCCAAATTGAAAATATAAAGCCTACCTAAAACTATGGGAAATAAACAAAAAAATGTTTTCTTTTATTAATAAGGAAAGAGATTAGAGTTCCGCTCATCTTGAGACAGGATGTCTCAATAATCCTTGCAGATGAGATAAAAAATATATGATGATGCAACGAGGTTAAGAGATCCTATTCGTTGGTCAAGTTTAGCAATAAAATTTGCAATAGTGTATTAATCCTAAAGGTGTGGAAGATGCAACAATTAATGTTGAAATTGGCATAGGTAAATGAGTATGTTTGGGCCCAGCCCAAATTTTTTTTGGTGAAGGACACTGCAAAATTCATTCATTTTGTTGTTACAATAAGCTCTATGCGAGGCTTTAATTTCACAAAATCATGAATGATCATTTTTTCATCTTGTTTGACCTTTTACGATTTCAATTACTAGTTCTACTAGAAAGAATTTGGGCCGTGTAGAGGTGAGAAATGATCTGGGCTTCCTGGATTGAAAGTTGGGCTTAGATTTTTGGGCTCCCCAAATCCCCATGTTTCTTTGTTTAATAGAGAAAAATAGAAAAACCATGGCAAGTGAAATATAATGCCAAAAAAACCAAGTTCACATGTTTTTTGTCCAAGTCTCGCCTTTCCTTATTCTATTAGGTCGAGTGACTCGAGTCGAATCAGTCGATATAAATCGATTTATCTGGTTTATGCACTTTATCAGATACTTATGAGTCCGAGGTTTAATTACTAAATATAGACTCCTCATTAAAAAATGATTATAATATGTGTAGAAATATAATGAAAAAAAACCAAGTCCACTTTTTTTTTTTTTTTGTGAATGAGCCATGTGCCCAACATTAATTGGAAGTGATCAAATGGGTCATGTGACCCTCAAACATCAGTACCTTATTTGTCTTGGATTCCTCTTTCATAATTTATAATGTTCTTTTTTCCTCAATTTCAAGTATTGTTCAAGATTTCAAGCTGATTATGTAGGTCATTATGGCCATAACATTTCTATTAATTAATTAAATAAAATCAACGCCTTCAGATAAAAAAATAATAATATTTATAATAAAGTTAGACATGTTTTAGATAAGAGTACCTACTTTTTAACCTCTTAGATTTTGCAATAGCAGGATTAGATGAAAATAATGTTGTTATTATTGTTGTATTATATTTCATAAAGAAGATAAGTGATATGATCCAAAAATGGTATTGTTATATATCGATTGAGAGACCGAATTAATCAGTAGCTGAGATAAACAATAAGCTATTGGATGTATTGATTGATACGCTATACTTAATTAGGGATAATTATTTATTTTAGAATATTATCTTTCCATTTAAATAAGAGATTTGATTTTATCTTTTTAGGAAGAGTATCTTTTTATTTCAGCAATTAGGGTTTAGCTAGATATTAGAGTATTATAAATAATCCTTTAGGTTGTTATCGAAGGAATCAGAAAATCAAGGAATTAATAAAATTATCCTTTGCCTTAAATTTGTCTCTCGTTCTTCTTTCCGTGGCTACCAACCACGTTTATCGAGCCAAATTCACATCGTGTGCATCTCACCCCCTTGACCAACAAGGATTTCGATACGAATTCCCACCGTGTCCGTATCAAATTCTTAGGGGAAATGTGTGCAAGAAATTTGTGTGATCCATAGTTGACACTGTTTCATTATACCGATTCTAATAACTTTCATTGAACTCTTTTCTTACCGGTATTTTCCATAGCAGAAAATGTCTCCTCGGATGTGTCTCATCCATCAAATCTCGATATATGCAACTAGATATTAAAATTTTATATTTATAATCAATTATCTTATATAAATAGCAATTCAATGTAAGGAAATAGTAATTCAAAATTTTATTGGGTTATAAGAATTATTTGACTAAATAATTATTTTATGGCATATATAATGCCACTCAAAAACCTCACTTCAAAATGTTGAAGTGATGATGTACTTAATTTATAACATTCATGTTACATAGTACAAGTACCTCAAGATTGAGGATAAATTTAATTATAATATAATTCAATGTTGATAATCAAATAAATCGATATAAAATGACATTGAAAATATATATATATAATGGATTCATGATTCATGGACGGTGTTCGAACTTTGAAATAGGAAACAAAAACGAGTGACAAAAGGCCAAACTTTTATTCTTTAATTATTATAATTTCTTGGCTGCTAAAATCACACAAGTGTATATTGTGTTACACAAGCGGGGAATGGCGGCTGAGTTTGACGTCATGGATTACGTCAGTCAGGATACGAGACGCACGTGTAGATAGTGTTGACTGTTGACTTTCCACGTCAACAGTCAAAGTCTACAAGGAGTCTGCCACGTGAGATCGCATGACCCCGCAAGTGGGAAAAATCTTTGTTTACCTATGGGTAATATTACCCACTGACATGGCAATCTGAGGTGGAATACATGTCATTGTTTTATTTTTATTTTTTAAAATTTTATAACATTAAATGTCATACACACAAAGAAGACCCAAATCTAAATCTATCTTCCTACCCTGTACCTCCCCGCCTCCATTGATTTACAGACTAAATCCTTCATCTCTTCTCAAATGTCAAAAATCTTTTCTTTCTTCTAAAATTTGTCCCAAATTAATTTTCAAATCTCTTCCGTCACTCTCCCGAAAATTGAAGCATTGATTTACAGATCTTTTCCGTCGCTCCGCCGGATCTCCTCCTCTACTCCCACCTCGCTCCGATCGCGTCCTCCTGCCACGACTACCCCGACCTCCTCCACCAGTACATGACCTACTCTCCGTTCTGTCACTGCCCGCCGGAGTACTTCCTCGCCGAATCCCTAATCCTCCGCGGCTGCCACCCTCTTCCTTGCCACCGGTGCTTCTCCGCCGGATCTCCTCCTATGTTCATCATTTCCGAATTAAAAAAAAATTGCATCTTAAATTCGTATTAGTTTACCAAAAAAAGTCTTTTGAACTTATGACTTCGTGATCAATTTCGGCTTCATTGTCAAGTAGTCCCTCATCCAAGACTCTTTCTTGGCACTGAGGCTCTGAGCCACAATCTCCCACGTCGACTCTGAAATCCTCAGCAAGGTTTGTCAAATTCCGCATTATTTTTCTTGTATAATGGAAGATATCTCATCTGTCTTCTTTTTTCTTTCCTTTTTTTCGGTTCCGAGGTCCAGAATTCTTCTCCAAAACCCACTTCCGAATTGCTATTGAGATTGATAGATGAACAGGAAGTAATTGCTTATCTTCACTGGTGTATTTCATCTATTAGGTATGTCATTCTATACACTTCTGGATTGCTATTGAGATTGCCTCCTCTTTGAATCGTTCGAAATTTGTCAACTAGATAGTTTGGAATGTAACGTTTTGAACTTGGTCAGGTAAATTTGATATGGAATCTCATTACAGCACTGTCATCTAAATTAGATATGGAATGGACGTTTGAACTTGGTCAGGTAAAAAAGATATAGAATCAATAAAACTTCTTTGTGTTTCTCTCTAACAGAAATGAGATATTAGTTATTTTTTTCTATGCTTTATATCAAGTTGATTATAATTTGGTCCAGACTAACCTTAATTCTTACTATCTGCAGAAGCAGAAGAAAGAAATTTTCAGATCCTTTGGTTCTGCAGAGGAAAGAACTCACCAGCAACTACCTGGAAGCTATAAAATTGTGTCTAAAGTCATTTTGTGTAAGAAATTCATCAATGCAATGGAGAAAATGAAGAAACAACGTTAATAAGCGTTCATTTAAAGCTACAAAAGGAGAATAAGACGAACAATGATCAGTGGATGCGTAAAAGAATTATAAACTTCCCACATATACTAAAAAAAAACATATTTATAGAAAAGAATTTTAAACTTCCCACATATACCCTAAAATGAAATTATTTTATATTGTCACAAGTGAAGGGATGTTTTATTATAAGAAAAACATTTTATTTTATGATCTCAACCATAAGATATAGTAGGAATTCATAAGGTTTAGTGTTCATATTGGGATTCAATGACATTAAGGGTTCGTGATTTATAAATCATATACCCTAATTGACCTTATGTGACCCCAATTGACCAATTAATATTATAATTGATTTTATAAAACCGTCAAAAGTTAAGTTATCTTATTTGATAGTATATACAATCAAACATGAGTCGATTCATGACGGTCAAAAATTGATCAATTGTCATTATAAGATAAAGGTGAACCCAACATCAATATTCGGTTTTCTTTTCGATTCGATTTTCAATTGATGCTTAACCCTAGTTAGGGCTAGGGGGTTTAGGGTTTAGGGTTTAGGGTTTAGGGTTTAGGGAGTCATATCATTTTAGTTTGTATGGTTTTGGTTTAAATTCGGTTAGGGTTTAGGGTTTAGGGTTTAGGGTTTAGGGTTTAAGGTTTAGGGAGTCATATCATTTTAGTTTGTATGGTTTTGGCTTAAATTCGGTTTGGGTTTAGGGTTTAGGGTTTAGGGTTTAGGGTGTCATATCATTTTAGTTTGTATGGTTTTGGTTTAAATTCGGTTTGGGTTTAGGGTTTAGGGTTTAGGGTTTAGGGTTTAGGGAGTCATATCATTTTAGTTTGTATGGTTTTGGTTTAAATTCGGTTAGGGTTTAGGGTTTAGGGTTTAAGGTTTAGGGAGTCATATCATTTTAGTTTGTATGGTTTTGGCTTAAATTCGGTTTGGGTTTAGGGTTTAGGGTTTAGGGTGTCATATCATTTTAGTTTGTATGGTTTTGGTTTAAATTCGGTTTGGGTTTAGGGTTTAGGGTTTAGGGTTTAGGGAGTCATATCATTTTAGTTTGTATGGTTTTGGTTTAAATTCGGTTAGGGTTTAGGGTTTAGGGTTTAGGGTTTAGGGAGTCATATCATTTTAGTTTGTATGGTTTTGGTTTAAGTTCGGTTTGGTTTGAACTTCTTAAAGCATAACCTTGTATCCATCTCAACCCGGGAAAACCAAAATCGAACCATTAGTTAAAGGTGAACCCAACATCAATATTTGATTTTCTTTTCGATTCGATTTTCAATTGATGCTTAACCCTAGTTAGGGCTAGGGGGTTTATGGTTATGGTTTAATGTTTATATGGTTAAGGTTTATGGATCCATTCACATTTTCGTATTCTCGAGTAACAAGTCATATCATTTTAGTTTATATGGTTTTGGTTTAAATTCGGTTTGGTTTGAACTTCTTAAAGCATAACCTTGTATCCATCTCAACCCGGGAAAACCAAAATCGAACCATTAGTTAAAGGTGAACCCAACATCAATATTTGATTTTCTTTTCGATTCGGTTATCAATTGGTTCTTAACCCTAGTTAGGTTATATATGGTTAAGGTTTATGGATTCATTCACATTTTCGTATTCTCGAGTAACAAGTCATATCATTAGGGTTCTAATTTTTTTTATTTAAATAATTATTTAGGGTTCTAATTTTTTTTAAATAAATATTTGTATGTATCATTAGGGTTCTAGATTTATTTAATAAATATTTATATGTAAGATTAGTAACGTTATTTTTTTTGAGCAGATTAGTAACGTTGTTGAAGTAGATAGGCACTAGATAATATTTTTGAATGGATAAAAAAAAGATAATTATTTTTATAACTGGCTAATTGCACTTTTAACGCAGTTGAGGATATTATCAATATTTTTTGGGAGATTGGGGCGTAATAAATTGGGAACGCGCATGGGTAGGATTCCGGTAAGCGAGGCGTCAATTTCCTGGTTCAGAGGCAAAAAGGGAACGGCGCTTCTTAATTGGGCGTTCAGGTTGACGAATTGAAGCGAGGCGTCAATCCATGGCGTTGGGGTAGGTAATCCATGGCGTTGGCACTCTCAATCGGCCTTCTCTTTCCTCCTATCTGCTCTACTTCCTCTTCATTGCTAAAATTTGTCCCAAATTATTTTTCAAATCTCTTCCGTCACTCTCCCGAAAATTGAAGCATTGATTTACAGATCTTTTCCGTCGCTCCGCTGGATCTCCTTCTCTACTCCCACCTCGCTCCGATCGCGTCCTCCTGCCACGACTACACCGACCTCCTCCACCAGTACATGACCTACTCTCCGTTCTGTCACTGCCCGCCGGAGTACTTCCTCGCCGAATCCCTAATCCTCCGCGGCTGCCACCCTCTTCCTTGCCTCCGCGGCTGACCTACTCTCCGTTCGGCAGCGTCATCTGAGTTTGCTGTTATTTTTCATTGATTAAACTCGGTCTTCCTTCCAGCTCGGCCCCAATTGTTTGTGTGTATTGACGCATCTGCTTCAGAAGAAAAACGATCCAGATCCAGGTTCCTTTTATCGACGCATCTGTCAAATTCAGCATTATTTTTCTTCTATAATGGAAGATATCTCATCTGTCTTCTTTTTTTCTTTCCTTTTTTTTCAGTCTGAGGTCCAGAAATCTTCTCCAAAACTCACTGGTGTAGTTCATTTATTAGGTATGTCAGAATTTTACCATCTGAGTTCTCAATGCTGATGTTTCTGAAAAAAACCATAACTATATTTGTGTGCATCCATTATCATTATATGAAGAAGAAACACAGACAATGGTGATGTTATGATGGTGCTTAATGAATTTGAATCTTAAAATGACTCCAACCCGATCTAGTGTGCTTAATGAATGTGACATTTGTACTAGGTGAATGCTCTATTTGAATGTGCAATGTGACTGGATATTGCTATTTGTTGGTTGCTCTTGGTACATTTGTACTCGTTGAATGCTATATTTGAATGTGCAATGTGACTGGATATTGCTATTTGCTTCTGTTTGGAACTAAATGTGAGTGGATATTGCTATTTGCTTCTGTTTGGATATTGCTATTTGCTAGGGACACATGATTTCATGGTGACGAAATATTTTTCAGCAATTAACCTTCATTCTTCTCTTCTTTAGTGACACATACCATTAATTACATTGTCATTATCCACAGGTAACTTGATCTACATTACTTGACTTTTACCTCGAATCCTCAAAAGGGATGGATCATCACGGTTCATCATCAAGTACAAGATCGCCTCTTAGAGCGAGTAATGTGTATTGTAGATGCCATCCACCTACAAGAGCTTCAATTAGGATATCCCAAACACGGAGAAACCCGAATAGGCTGTTCTACAAATGTGACAACTGCAGGTTCTTTCAATGGTTCGATGAGTCAACCGAGGAAAGATGTAAAAGACCTGATTTCATATGTCCATGGTCTAGTTAAAGTAGCAATCATCATGTATTTTGTTTTAATTTTCATTGTGTTATCCTAAAAATCTGATTGTGTAATGTGACATTGTGTAATGTGACCTTGGTATTGAATTTGATTTTGCACTGGCAACCTGACTCTTCTCTCATTGATTTTTAAGAAAGATGTAAAACGTTTGCTTAGGCATGAATCTTGTGTGGTCTGAGATGGAACACAGTAATTTAAAGTTTTGGTTGTGATTGTACATTAATTTACTTTGCTTCTGAATCCTGATTGAGATGTCCAGTTGGTGATGCCATAGGGTTGTGTTACATCCACTGAAGATCCTCTATTTCAAACTATGTCCCATCTCCTATATGGGAAAAGTAGTTTTGGGTGTAATATTTTTTTTTTAATCTAAACTTGAAACTTATGTATGTCGAGCTGTTTCTCGCTTGTGTTATTAATGGAAGAAGTTGATTAAACATGTGCAAATTCTTTGCTGAGTTTGGGATCATATAATGCATATTTTGAATGTGGCATTTTGATCGGTTTCTAGCATAATATAATGCACATTTTGAATGTGGCATTTCTAGGAAAGTTGAGCAATATGTTCCTGCTTTGCCTTTGGGTTTCCCACTATTCAAAAACATCCATGTAATCAAAAGATTTACTGTCACATGATAACAGCAGTTCATAAATCATAACTAGGAACAGTACTTAGTGTACACAATAATCAGGTCACAGAAGCATAGCAGTGGAATTGTCAGCTGCCATGGAACAGAAAACTCAGGTCAAAATGAGAAGGTGAAGTGCTTTCTCAAAAAGATAAGGCCTTCTTTGATGGTGATGGTGGTGGTGGTGGTGGTGATGTCTTGGTAACAATTTGCTGAAAGGAGCAGCAGCTGGACCTGAATAAGAATGTAAACAGTCAATATTACAGCAGACTCAAAAGTTGAGGATTTTAATTCAACACTGGTACTAAGGAGCAACAGATCAAAAGTTGAGGATTTTAACTCAACACTGGTACTAACTCAACACTGGTACTAAGGAGCAAATCAACATCTTATAACATGGGAGAACAGATCAATAAGGTTTATTTGCCCAATTTCTTTTTCATGTAAAAGATAATCAACAGAAAACAGAAAAATGAACCAGTTCAGCTGAATTTTAAACAACAGAATATGCATCTTTTGGTCCATTAAAAAATACAAGAACCCACCAACTGAGTGTGTCACAAATGACCCAAAGCTGGTCCCTACTATGCAGTGCCAAGCTGGTCCGTATGCCCCATCAAATTCCTGCACAACCCAATTGAATCAAATTCTAGCACAACCCACAACATGGATCTGCATAAATGAATAACAAAAGAAATTTGGCCAAGTTAACCTACATACTAGACATGCCCAAGCGGAGAGTTTAATCAAAATAAGACCACAGTATGCAAATTTCTGATGTTCCAAGTCTTACTCATTATCAATCAACGTAATTGGTGGCAAATTAATCAGGTCAAGGTGGACATTCTACTAACCCAACTCATGGCTTACTCAGTATCAATCAATGTAAGTATATCAAGAACAGGATCCACGTTTACTAACCCAATTAGACAAGAGACTTCGATATAGGGTTCGAAGTTTTGTAAACTCGAAAAGTTGATGCAGCTTTGTTAGACGCTTCGTTGATGAATCATATGAGACTTGCGAAATCGTGGCTGTGAAGATCGTAAGTCTAATTTTTGTCTGAGCGCATTTCAAATCTTGTGCCGGGAGTGTTAGACGCTTCAAATTCTACCGAGGAGGAAGACGACGATTGATTCTTTTCATGGATAATTTATTTCAACCTAATAAATTCTTTAACTTTTGCCACATAGATAAATTCTTTTTTTTTTTTATTGCCACATCAGATTGCCATGTCAATGGGTAAACTTACCCATGGGTAAACCAAACAGCCTCCCCGCAAGTGCTGTAGTCTATTTCAATTGAGTTGTCGCTCAATTTGTTTCTAGGTCATTTTTTGTGAAGGCTATATAATTGTTAAAACTGTTAAGTTGAATAATTAAAAGCACTTTTGTATATAAATATTTTTTATCTTTTTTTGGTTGAATAATTATTTTTCTTTCTCATAACTCCGATGACATAGCTGGATAGAAATATGAAACTCGAGCCTTTAGCGGTTAAGATTTTATGTCACTACTATGAGATTTTTTCGTTTCGAGTCTCATGGTCGGTGTTCCCTTCAACCAAAAAAATTGAAACGCGAAATCTTTAATTAAGGGAGTTGGTTAAGTGTCTTTCTTTGAATAGTATTAATTAAGAACTGTCACACTTCTAATATTGAAACAACGTTCTTCTATAAGTTTCGATGCTAACAAACATCATTAGAGCCCAATGTACTTATCTTAAGTATTTCAAGAAAATATAGATTTACAGTAACTATAAAGAAAATAAAGTGCAAAGATATGGAACCGTTCTCCAACGTAGTCAATCTTGCATATTGATTAAGTGAAGAAGGACAATGATATCCTTTGTGGGGTTGCTTTTCGCATTAAGAAAAGAAGGGTCTTAAGTCAATGCACATGAACAAATATGGTTTTTTTTTGGTAAGGTTAGTAAATTAGTTGGAAGCACAAAACAATTAAACAAGTGATTTGCAGTTGTAACAAACCATTTTTTAAGAAGAAATATTTCTATATAATTTTAGGGTCTATTTGGTCACAAACAATCTTAAAAAGGAAACGAAAAAAGAAACAAATTTGTTCGACTTTTTTTTAACGAAAGACTCACCTTTGATGATAAGCCCCATGTTCATGAATTAGCCGATAAAGCGCAAAAATGAAGTAAACTGACTTGCGACAACCAACTCAACCCAATAGAAAGAGGAAAGGTGAGATTGGATTTAAGGTTTGACTTTTCACTCAAGTGAAGGCTCAATATGCGGAGGCAAGGATCGAACATACCCGAAACCTCCCAACACCCCATATCTAAGCACCACATGTGACATGTGAATCAATCTCTTCGACTTTAATTTAATGTGATAATATATTAATAAAAATTTATATCTTAATTTGCGATTCTAATATATTTTTGTCTTAGAAAATAAGAACATTTTTTTTGACAAAGAACTATTTCTAAACTTTTGCCGAGTTTTCATATTTGGAGTGCTACGTACTCCAACGTTCACGTATATATTAAGTAGGACAAAACAATGAGCACTCTAGGGCTTACTATTCTAATTACCATTAAAGAGGAGGCTTATAAATTAAGAGAAGGCTCTAATTGACTAAAAGTCCATCAAGATTGTCTAGAGAGTCTTTTGGGGACCAATTAGTAATTGTTTTCTACAGTATATTTTCCCCACACGTAAAAACGACTCGCTTTTCATTCGATTATATATTCTTCATTTTTGTTGTTATCCATCCATTATCCGTACATCATAAGGTTCAAATGAGCCAAAATGTTAATCTAATTGAGGCTTTGCTTGCTATATTTGTATTTAATTAGAAAATACTTTGCTATATATGTATTTAATTGAAAAATTAGCCAAAATATTACTTTTTCGTTTTTTAAAACAGAAAAATAAATTGGGAAAAATGTTAATCTAATTGAGGCCACGTTATATTTGTAACTAGTTGAATCCCCGTGATACTCACGGGATAATTTTACTAAGGATTATACAAAATTATGATATTAATATAAAATTTTAAAAACTTGTATATAATACCGTAATAAAATTATGTAAGTTATAAAAAAAATCTTTAAGATTGTGCCCCATATTTTATCAACGTATAGATAAAAAAATTATATACTTAAAGTCCGAGTCTTGTTAAGAGATAAAAAATATTATGCATAAAATCAATATAAAAAATATTAGATCAAGTTATTATCAACATATAGATAAGAAAATTATATGTTTGGATCTTAAATCTTTTTACAAGATAAAAAAGATATACAAAATTTATGTATATAAAAATTATATATTATTTTATCTATTGTAGTAAACTAATACATAATCCATAGATAGAAAATTATATATAAAAAAAAATTATATAAACATGTTATCTATTTAGTATATAAAGCAAGAATACTATAAGTTGTTACAAAATTTATTAAAATATCACATTAATTTATTCAAAAATGTCACGTGACGCAAATTTTACAACATACTTGGATTCTGCTTTATAATATATTAGGGTAGATTGAGGTTACTAGATAAAGAGTATTACTGGAATATTGATGTTGCATTAACTAACAAGAAGTAAAAATGAGACTTAAAAAGCAATTTAGTAAGACCATCTTTCTCAATTCAAAGTCTTCCCAAATTAAATTCAGCTAACTACTAACCCATTATTGTGTTTTGCCCCTTTAAAAATAAGTGTACGTGGCAACTCAATGTGGACATATTTTAGCTTCAAAAATTCTCAAGTGGGCATATACGTGGTATAAGGAAGGCGGCTAAAGTTCTTTGTATTCTTCATGATCAAATGGACCTACATTTTCATGGAAGAGAAGATCGATTCGCAAGCCGCCAAATTATGAAATTGAAATTGGTTTAGTCTTGTATAGAAGGCACTTAATTGAAGAATAGTAGTAATATGGACAATCAGTTGAATTATCAACAAAATTTGACGACGGTGTTTAACATGGGTTGATGAGAGTCCATGCAAAGGGTTGTATATATGTGAAACGACGATAAGTATGAAGTTTTAGATGAAGAAAAATTAAGAATAGTACATGCCATTTTATAAGGAAAAAGGGTATGTTCGAATTTTTGACGTATTTTTTGAAAAGAAAAGAGCATGGGACATGAAAAATGTACATTAAAATTGGCTATATAAGTATTAAAATTGATCGTTTGTGAATCAAAATTAGTCGTATGTGTATTAAATTATGTGCATGAATATATATTTGTATCAAAATTAGTTATGTGTCCATCAAACTATGTGTATAAATATGTATGTGTGCATTAAACAAGACTAGTCGTATGTGCATCAAAACTATGTACATAGATGTATGCATGTGCATCGAAATTAACTATATGTGCATCAAAATAACTGAAATAAATATCTTATTTAAGTATGTGCATTGAAACTATACGAAAACTGTAATAACCGCTTTTTTCTATAAAAAAAGGGTATTACGTTTTGTCATGAGTGAGTATTATATGGAGAAAATTACACTTAATTTAATTCCGATATAATAGATTAAACTTGCTAAATGAAGGTTTATTTGATAATAAATTGCAAGTTTATTTCTATTTAAAAAGGGGGGAAATTAAATTGCTAAAGTGAAATAAAAAGAAATGGAAAATAATTTAATTTTATATTAAATTTCCTTTTTTTTCCTTTTCCTTCTCCTTCTCCTGCTTGCTTCTTCTGTAATGGATTGTCGATCAATCCTCCTGCTATTCAATCGAGGATGGGCGCCGATATTTCACAATCCTCATCATGCTCCTATAGAAAGAGATATAGCAAGGCTAATCATAGACTTTCTCGTTGGTTTTGGCCATTGAAAGCCACCTCCACCCTTCCTCGGTTATGGAGTTCTTGATTTTCGCATCTTCAGGCCATCGTGGCACTCTTTTGGATTGGTTTCAGAGAGTGAGAAGGACAGGGATGAGTCCATGTCCATATCAAAAGAGAGGTTGAGACTGATTGTTAAAGGAATTTTCGAGATTTAGCCAAACATGAACGAACTCCTCTGTTTTCGACCTAGTTTCGTTCGAGATCTTCAAACGCTGATATCTCCCTCGTTTCTCCACCAAATTTGACGATTCAAAGATCAATATTACCATGTTAATGTCCTCTACAAAATCCCTTTAAGGTTTGAAATTATTGGATAAAGAATCGGGCTCAAAAGGGGTGATTTTCGAATCTGGACTGAAATTTTCCTAGATCTGAACGTTGGTGACGAGCCATATTGGAAGGCTTCGTACGCCTTACTACGACCACCAACGCATCCACCACTGCCGACAGTAGGAAGGGGTGTTCTCCAACATTCCAGAACCACCCCCCTTGTCCCCGTTGCCGCCCCGAGGCCACCGTTGGACGCCGCTGAACAGGCCTTTGTGACCAAATTTTCTGCTGAATTTTATGGGTAAAAATCCGTTTGTTAAGAGCCTCGTTTTGTGTGCAGCGGGGTTCCGATTTTATCTCTCTTCACGTGCATTGAGATACGAGTTTATTCTGATTTACGTGTTTCGGTTTACGAGTTATCTCGATATGCGTGCATATCAGATTAATTAAAATAACGGACTAAAAATATTATTTTTGGAAAATAATAATATTTTAAATTAAACTTTAAGATTACGATAAATTCTAATATTTGTTTGTAATCTTTCCGGTTTATTCAACGGCGATTATTTGAATAGATCGAGGTTAAGAAGGGAATAACCTCACACTCTTTCCGTAGGAATCTCGTAAGAAATAAGACAAGTGGACGGTTCACTCTTGAATTATTGTTATTAAATGAGGAATTGAATCCCATTTAATATATGTGTTGGGAACAACTTGTGTGCTTAATAAAATATGATAGGTTGTTATAATTGTTAGAAATAATGACCATGTTGTTTATTCAGTTTTGCACTAGAACTGGGTTTAGGTCCGTTATGTATGACCTTGTATGTTGCCTCTCGCTGAGACTTTGTTATTTATTAAGGTAGTTTCAGGGAGGGGAACGTGGTTCCATATCCTCTTTAAAAGAAAATTACATTTGGAGGGGCCTAATCCTAATGGTGGGTCATGGCTCTTCCCCTGCTCTTCGTGTGAGAGGGGTGATGCGCACTCTAGTGTAGTGCAATTGGCACGGTGCAGTGTAGACGACAGGGTAATAGGCCTCTTTGATCTCTACATCACCATATGCAAATGAAAGATCAAGGATAGCTTAAGTCCTGTGATCTTGGTACAGTGTAATCGACCATGGATGAAATACGCCGATGATCTCTACAATACCAAAATATCTCAGCAGTAGTTCAAGCCGATTAATAGCCACCAACCTGTTTGTGAAAAGTTTTGAAAGTAATATTAGATAAGTGTGTTAGGCAAATTAATATACCGGAATGGTTAGTCCAGTCGGAAAGCCATTCTTGCTCCCGGTTATGAATGATTCTTAATCAAACTTTAATTAAGTCAATCTGATTAGTCGATGGAGGCTTTTCAAAATGTTGTGTGATTAATATAAGTTCCCAAAAATTGTTCATGATTCGTGTTGGAACAGTGTTAGGGAACTAACACTGGAACAATGGTTTCTCCATTCGAGCAATCGAAGTTTTGATAATGACAAACAAATGGAACTAATTCCCTATACAAAGTGATCTCAGGAAAGATAGCAGGTTCACAGGAAAAGCAAAGGGAAACGTTCCCTGTCAAGCCACCTGTGTACGTGGCAAGTAATTAAAAGGACAGGAAAGACATTTCACTATTGTCTTGGGCGGCAAGCCAAAGCTCCGAATGAATAGAGATGAAGAAGGGTACGCTAGTCTTTTTGAATAGTGTCGTACTCCCCAAGACAAGAAGGGCAAAGGCGTCAGAACTAAAGATGGAAACTCTATAAATAGTATGCGACACCGCTAGGTCTAAACGAGCTCTTGCACACAAGGAAACCGGATCTACAAAAGGAAAGAAAGAGATCGAGAGCCCGAGCTGACTCAGTGAAGTCATCAATCCAGAAATTCAAGGAAGGAAGTATCAAGTGATGAAGACTACGTGAAGATCTTCATCAGCTTGAAGAAGGAGGTTCCTGTGCTAAAGGGAACTGCACAGGAACGAGTAAGGTTCACTCTCTATATTCAGTTGTGTTTAGATCTAGAAACTACTATGTCTTAGTCATTAGTATTGTTTGTGAGTGGGATTGCAAACAATAGAGAAGTTCGACTTTGTATTGTGGAACCTGAGATATATCAATAGAATATAGTGTGTGTTCAAAATCCTCCAAGGGAGGTAGAGGTTTACTCTTTAGCTAGTTGGCTAAAGAGGTTCCTCTATAAGGAACTGTGTCCTTGTCTTAAATTCCTGTTTAGTCTTGTTCTATATTATTCCGCTGCGTAAGGGAATTGTCACTGGAACAGTTCCCGATTGTCTTGACTAACAACGATCCTACAATTGGTATCAGAGCTTGGCTCTAGATTTTCTGTGAAAACTCGCAGGATGTCTACAGGAATGTCTTCAGAGCTCAGTGTTGTTGGACACGGAAGTGACAAACCACCGAGGCTGATAGAAGGCCGTTTTGAACGATGGCAAGGGTTGATGAAGGATTGGATGCGAAGCCATGATTATCAGGCATGGGCTATGATCGAGAGAGGGAACTTCACTATCAATCCAGAGATCGAAAATGATCTCACAAAATGGGGACCGAATGAGTGGAAATGCATGGAAGCCAACTACAAGGCAAAGATGTACCTCAACTACTCCATGAGTGAGATCGATTCAGCCAAGGTTGGAAATCTAAAGACCGCCAAGGAGATGTGGGCTGCAATTGAACTAATGCACATGGGAAGCTCAGATCTTAAGGAAGATCATCAAATGGATGTTCGACAGGAATTCTACAATTTCAGAATGGAACCTGGAGAGACGGTATCATCATATCAGTTCCGGTTCCAGGGACTAGTGACTAAGCTTGAGAACTTGGGAATCTTAGATAGAGAAGTTACTGAACGAATCAAAGTCAAAAAGGTGATAGATGGTCTCTCTGGTGAATGGACTCATGATCGAACAACCTTTAGAGAAAATACATCCAACAGGAACTTCATGCTTCATGAGATCTTTGGAAAACTGAAATCCTATGAGAGTAGGAGGAACTCCGATAAAGCACAAGACAAACCTGAAAAGGGAATTGCGCTCAAACTGGAGAAAGTGCTTAAGTCTGTTCAGGAACAGTGTGAAGAATCTGAAGATGAAGAAGAGGATGACATAGTGCTCATCACAAAGGCACTACGTAACCTCTACAAGAAGGGAAAGTTCCGAAAGAACTATGGAGGGAATAGTTACTCACGAGACTACAACAAGTCAGGAGACAAGGATGCAAAGGACATCACGTGTTTCAAGTGCTTCAAGAAGGGTCACTATGCCAAGGCTTGTCCTCTGGGAAATGACGAGAACAAGTCTGGGAACAAAGCTTACATAGCAACATGGGATGACTCAGACGATGATGATCCAGAGTCTTGGGCTACACCAAACATGTATGCTATGGCAATCAAGGGAGACCCAAAGGAACCTCAAGAGGATGTAAGTATTCTATCTCTAACTAGTTGCTTTGATAAATACTCTAAATCTGATCTCATTCGTATACTCTCTAAACTTGTTAAAGACAATATGAAGTTACAAAAGGAAATGAGTGAAATTGAAGAACATTGTCTTAAACTTGAAAATGATGCTTCTGAAAGGGAACTTGACTTGAAAAAAGCTGAATCCGTTGAATGCTCTGAATGTGATAGATTGAAAAAGGAACTTGACTCTACTATGACTACTAAAAATGAGCTTATCTCTACTCTTATCATTGTCACTTCAGAAAAGGAGACTCTTAGTAAAAAAAACCCAGAGATAACTGAGGGAAAGAAAGTAGTAGAGACTCCTAAGGTCATATTTGTCCCTTCTAGGCATGGAATAGGATATTCTGAAAGAAACTCTGGAAATGATCAAACAACTCTTACTCTAAGGGAACTAAGTGAAAGTAGAGCTCTAGAGTTGCAAACTGAAAAAATTAAGAATTCTCACCTAGAAGAGAAGATCAGGGTTCTAGAGAGTGGCACTATAGGAAAAAAGGACTACTACACTGGGAACAACTCTCACAAAATATATGTCAAGATAGCTAAGGGAAATGGTTCCAGAGGACCAAATAAGGAAACAATTGAGAAAAATAGGATTCAGAGACCACATCCTAAGTATTATCTAGGAGAATATTACAAAACTTGTTGGACATGTGGAGGTCATGGTTATTACAAGGAACAATGTCCTAAAGTTAGTCAGTCAAAAAGGTTATCAAACAAAAGCAACAACAGGACATCTCACTCAGAATCCTACAGGAACTATCATTCGATTGATGTGAACATTGCAGATTATGTTGATTACTATCCCTGTAAGGAACCAGGCAAGGGACACCTTGCCTGGGTAACCAAACATTGACTCTTTTGCAGGTGAAAGTGAGGGGGACATGTATGTGGTTTATAGACAGTGCTTGCTCCAACCACATGACAGGAAATAGGAACAATCTAACATCGCTTAACACCCAAGTTGAAGGAGGAAACGTTTCCTTCGGCAACAAAAACAAAGGGGCAATACAAGGCTCAGGGGAAGTAAAGCTCAACAAATCAATCAAAGTCAACAATGTAAATCTTGGATACAACCTACTATGTGTGACACAACTCTGTGATCAAGGGAACAACATAGTTACATTTGATTCAAATGAATGTCTTGTTGTGAACAAAGAGACTAACAAAGTTATTCTTAGAGGGAAACGATTCAACAATGTTTACATTGTTGATCAAGACTTTCAACCTCCAAGAAAGCTATGTCTCACAGTCTCTACAAATGACACCGATCTCTGGCATAGCCGTCTTGGTCATGCAGGTCTAAATCTCATCCACAAGCTATTCATGCAAGATCTTGTGGTTGGCTTACCAAGGATAAATCCAGAATCAGCAAAACTGTGTGATGCATGTGCCAGAAGGAAATAAACTTGAAGTTCCTTCAAGCCAAAGAAGAATGTTAGCACCTCCAAACCTTTGGAAATGCTACACATGGATCTATGTGGACCAATGGACACATGTAGCTATGGAGGAAGCAGGTATATGTTTGTTATAATAGATGATTATTCACGTTTTACTTGGGTTATTTTCTTGTCTTCCAAAGGAACAGTGTTCAAAGAGTTTGAAGTGTTTATCAAGAAGACAGAAGTCAGTCTGGGAACGAAGCTGAAGTCCATACGCTCAGACCATGGAACAGAGTTTGACAATTCAGCTTTTGTCAACTTCTGCAATGAAAATGGAGTCTCTCACAACTTCTCCGCACCAAGAACTCCACAACAAAATGGAGTTATTGAAAGGAAGAATTGTACTGGAAAATATGGCTCGCGCCATGATGTTAGAGAGTGGAGTTCCATCCAATTTCTAGGCAGAAGCCATTTCAACTTCGGTTTATATCCTCAACAGGGCTATGATTCGACCTTTGTTGCTTAAAACTTCCTATGAACTAATCAAAGGTCGAAAGCCAAACATTTCCCATCTAAGAGTTTTTGGTTGTAGGTGCTATATCCATAACAATGGGAAGGATGCTCTTGGAAAGTTTGATCCAAGAAGTGATGAAGGAATTTTCATTGGATACTCTCTTCATAACAAAGCATATCGAGTCTACAACAAACGAACAAGGAAGTTTGAAGAAAGTATCCATGTCATCTTTGATGAAGATCCTATCCATCATGGATCCTCCTCCAAAAATCCATTCTCAAGGACAATCATGAAACCATTCACTATCCCATGGGAACCAACAAGGGAACCGATAGACGAGGATGATAATCCGAATCCTCGAAGAGATGACTCTGAGTACATCAATGGAAGTGAATCTCAATTACAAGAATCAAATGTTGAAGATGATCATGAAGAGAATGATACCACGGAGCAATTTGATGATCCTTCAACCCACTTTCCTGAAGAAGAGGACACTCCACTAGCAACAATCGAAGCATCAACTTCTGGGAACAATCAAACTACTGTGGTTCCACAAGACATACATGAAGATAGTTCCAGTGCTCAGGAGGAAATTCCAGGAACAAATCAACCTCAACCAAGGAACTACCATCAGAGAAAAGATCATCCTCTTGACAACATCCTCACACCTCTGGAACAGGGAGTTCAAACTCGTTCATCTCTCCATAACTTTTGTGCATTTAATGCCTTTGTTTCTCTTGCTGAACCCAAAAGCATACAAGAAGCTCTCAAAGATCCAGATTGGATTCAAGCAATGCAGGATGAGCTTCATCAGTTTGAAAGACACCAGGTGTGGAAGTTAGTTCCAAGACCATCAGACAAGAATGTCATTGGAACTAGATGGGTCTTTCGCAACAAACTGGATGAGTCAGGAAACGTTTCCCGAAACAAAGCCAGACTAGTGGCTCAAGGGTATAATCAAGAGGAGGGAATCGACTATGAGGAAACATTTGCACCAGTTGCCAGAATTGAAGCAAAACGGCTACTCATTGCCTTTACTACATACAAAGGGTTCAAGCTGTTCCAAATGGATGTCAAAACAGCCTTTCTCAATGGCTATCTGCAAGAAGAAGTATATGTGAAGCAACCTCCTGGATTTGAAGATGACAACAAGCCTGATCATGTCTACTTTCTTGAAAGAGCTCTCTATGGTCTCAAACAAGCACCTCGAGCCTGGTATGATAGATTTGCTTCATTTCTATTATCCAAAGGCTATCAAAGAGGATCCATTGACAAGACACTCTTCTTGAAGAAAGAATCAGGTGACATTTTAATTGTGCAAGTCTATGTTGATGATATAGTATTTGGTTCCACTAACCCTGTGCTTACAGAAAAATTTGAGAAACAAATGAGTAGTGAGTTCGAGATGAGTATGGTAGGGGAACTCAATTTCTTTCTAGGTCTTCAAATTTCTCAAACAAAAGATGGAACCAAGATTCATCAACAAAAATACATCAAGGAAATGCTATCCAAATATGGGATGGACACTGCAAAGCCAATCAACACTCCAATCTCACCTAGCACACGCCTTGATGCCGAGGAGAATGGAACCAGTGTCAATCAAAAACTCTTTCGAGGAATGATTGGTTCCCTTCTCTATCTAACTGCTAGTAGACCGGATATCATGTTTGATGTCTGTCTTTGTGCAAGGTTCCAAGCAAATCCTAAGGAATCACATCTGAAAGAAGTCAAAAGGATCTTTCGCTACCTCAAAGGGAGAGATAATCTCTGCTTGTGGTACCCTAGGAACAGTTCCTTTGAACTTGTTTCCTTCACAGATGCTGATTTTGCAGGACATCTGGTTGATCGGAAAAGCACATTAGGCATGGCACAGTTCCTAGGAGACTGTCTAGTATCATGGGGATCCAAGAAGCAATCCTCTGTGGCAATTTCTACTGCTGAAGCTGAATACATTGCCGCAGCTGCTTGCTGTTCCCAAGTCCTATGGCTCAAGTATCAACTCAAAGACTATGGTATGTCTCTTGGAACTGTTCCTATTAAATGTGATAATACTAGTGCAATAAATATCTCAAAAAACCCAGTGCATCACTCTAGGACAAAGCACATAGAGGTTAGGCACCATTTCCTGCGTGATTACGTAGAGAAAGGTTCCATTGAGATGTTTCACTGCAGGACAGATGAACAAGTTGCTGACATTTTCACCAAAGCTTTGGACAAACAACCCTTTGAGCATCTTCGAATTCTCTTAGGGATGATTCTCTTACATTAAACAAGCCCCAGTCCATTTTTTCCCTCAATGATTGACTAGTTAAGTATCAGTATAGCTAGGGAACTGCATGGTCTAGCTACTTTCATTTTAAATAATTGCAAAATTGCATGAAACATGTTTATAACTAGGTATGGGAACTGATTTCTTAAGAGCACTTTATTTACTTTTAGCCCAAAATGATCAACCTGGTCTTATCTATCCCTCACTATAAGCCGAAATGATGGTTGATCATAAGATTTGTCCCACAACACCCATCCAGGTAAACGTTTCCTATGACCCTCAATCAATAAATAAAACCCCCCTTTACGGGATTCAATTACCTGGATGACAACATCACTTGTTAACCTACCCATATTTTGTTTGGATATCTCTCTCAATCTTTTCACAAAAATCCTTAAAGTATCCAAACATGGCCTTGTCTTACTTGTTCATGAAAAGAGGAGTTACAATAGAAAGGAATCGCTTCGAATTACAAAGGAAATACAAGGATGTTTGAAATTCAAATGCGTCTCCCAGATGTATTATTGGAAAGAGAAAGGACGTTGAAAACTGGTCTATGAAGCGACAGGCTGCATAAAGGGAAATGTGAATCCGAACCGTTCATCTTTCTACCCTAGCTTATCCGTTGCCACGTCGAGACTGTTGAGTAGGAACGAATCTTCAAATGGAGGATAACAAATCTTTTTCGTTCTTTTTGGAGTAACTAAGTGCGAAGTTTCAAGGAAAGACAATTGGTAACCTCTCTCACCCTTTCAACTTCTTTTCTTTTTACTACTTAACCCATTCCCCTTCCTTTCTCTTCTCTTCATCGTCTTCCTCCATCTTCTCTTCCAAACCCTAGACTTCGAAGCTCTCTATTTCCATTCTCTCTCTGAAAACCTCAACATTCACTCAAATGACCAACCCAAATCAATCTCTCGTCAAGTTCACCGTTCATCACAAAAATCCCCTCATCGAGCATCTTCTCAATCATGCCCCCGAATATCTCCAGAAAATGCTTCTCACAAACCTTGACCTTGATCATCATGAACCTGAGTACATCTTTGATGTCAAAGATCGTCTCTATTCTCTTCTGAGAAAAAGAGATGGACAACCCAGTCTTACACCTCAAAATTCACCACCTCCAACCCCGAGATCTGAAATTCCGGTA
The DNA here is from genome assembly GCA_964016875.1 of Fallopia convolvulus. Taxonomy (NCBI): domain Eukaryota; kingdom Viridiplantae; phylum Streptophyta; class Magnoliopsida; order Caryophyllales; family Polygonaceae; genus Fallopia; species Fallopia convolvulus. The sequence continues at coordinate 56,911,100 of OZ024731.1, forward strand.
CTCGTATGAGACCGGATGGCTCATCTACCCTCACTCTCAACATCGAGGGAGTTCCAACCACAATCCATGACTCCAATCCTACCCTACTTCTACAAGACTCCTCTCATTCCTCTCCAAAACACCATATGCAGATTCATGACAACCTAAGTCCCAAACGCAGACCAGATCCATTGGCCTCAACTTCTCACAACCCTATTCAACAACTCCAAAGTACCCAAGCACCCTCCTCTCTTACAAATGCTCCTACCATCCTAGTTCCATCTCACAGGGAACTAGATCTCTCAAGTCTCGATCAATCCATCTCTCAATTTGAGAGAGAAGAGTTCCCCACTTCACAGGGAACTACACCCATCAAAACAACTCCATCCTACCGCTCTTCTTCTTCTCAAATTTCTCTCCCAAAAAATCCAACTGCTCCACGATCAAAGAAGAGAAAACTCAGAAAATTGAGTGAAGAAGAAGACGAAGAGGAACTACAACCTCTCATCTCTGAACAACTTCGAGCCCTTAATCCATCAACGGAAATTGTCACTATTGAGGGCTCCGATGATGAGGTGGAGGCGTACACAGAGCTTGCTCTTCAAATAGGGTACAAGGAACCACCCACTGGGCGTCCTTCAACAAGAGGCTCCAAGAAGCAAAAGGTGGAAGAAAAGACTGAAACGAAGGACAAAAAGAAAGGGAAGAAGGAAAAGAAGAAGACAGAAGAAAGGAAGTTGGTCATTCCTTTGGTTGTCACAACTGAATTCCTACAAGAACATGAGTTCAACGAGCTTTAGGAACTCATCCAGTTTCAAGGATGGGAAAAGCTCTGTTCTGAACCTGCGAAGGTGGATCAAGCTCAAATTAAGTACTTCTACTCCAAATTCGCCCTAACAAAGGGAACTGAGCTTGACCCTGTCATAAGATGGAAGACAGAAGAAGATGACTTCACCTTCACCGCTGCCCAGATCAAGAAAATTCTTCAAGTTCCTGGAGAGGGCTTTGACATGCTTCCACAACGCCCATGGCAAGATACTGATGGAAGAGAGGCAATTCTACAACGGCTTCTAGGCCATGTGCCTGCCCAAGGGAAGGAGATAGTGAATCACAGCTTGAGTCAACTGGGAAAGATGGCACACCAATACATCACTAGGGTAGTGATTCCAAGACAGGAAAAGAGAACAACTCTCAACTCTACTGATGCTATTCTCCTGGATCTGTTCCTCCGCAAGGAACGAATCAATCTGCCCAAGATCATGATCTTGCACATGTGCAAGTGTGTTGCCAAAGAATCTCACGCCCTTCCCTATGCTGCTGTGGTGAAGGAACTAATGAAGAGGAACGATGTGTACCATCCTCAAGAAGAAGAAGAGCTTGGACAAGAGATGGATATGTCCAACATTCTGAGACTGAAACACTCCCAGGAACCACAAGAAGAAGCTCCTTCTGCTGTGTTCATTGAACAAGGAGATTCAAAAACTGTCCTTCAAGCTCTCAACCGTCTGTGTGGGGTCACTGAGCGAATTCTTGATGTTCTTCTAGACATCCAACAGACAAAGGGAACTAATGACCACATCCTTGCTGTTCTTCAAGATATACAGAAGAAGTTTCCTTCCTCCTCTTCCTCCTCTAAGCCATGAACAAGCCCTCTACAAGAAAAATCCATAGCGGTCTTCTCCCTCCTTCAATGCTTTTAAGAATCTGGTCATGTATTTGCTTGAACAATGTTTTAAAGAATTGCATTTTGCTTTTGTTCTCTAGTTATGATTGTGCTCTACTTGCTTTTTCTTGCATGCTTATACTTGATTATTTTTCGATGATGTCAAAAGGGGGAAAAGTGGAAAAATGCAGAGATGCATTGTGTCTAAGAGAATACAGAACATTTAGCCATAAGCTGAGGGGGAACTATAAGCTTAAAAATCTTGAAAGTTTAACTGCTTGTCCATTTCAGGGGGAACTAAGTATCTACAATGAATTGCCTGTGTTATTGATGTTTAAATTCTCTTTTATGTTTCTTGTATCCCAGAGTGTTTAATACTTGCATTTTATAAAAGTTTGTCATCATCAAAAAGGGGGAAATTGTTGGAACAGTGTTAGGGAACTAACACTGGAACAATGGTTTCTCCATTCGAGCAATCGAAGTTTTGATAATGACAAACAAATGGAACTAATTCCCTATACAAAGTGATCTCAGGAAAGATAGCAGGTTCACAGGAAAAGCAAAGGGAAACGTTCCCTGTCAAGCCACCTGTGTATGTGGCAAGTAATTAAAAGGACAGGAAAGACATTTCACTATTGTCTTGGGCGGCAAGCCAAAGCTCTGAATGAATAGAGATGAAGAAGGGTACGCTAGTCTTTTTGAATAGTGTCGTACTCCCCAAGACAAGAAGGGCAAAGGCGTCAGAACTAAAGATGGAAACTCTATAAATAGTATGCGACGCCGCTAGGTCTAAACGAGCTCTTGTACACAAGGAAACCAGATCTACAAAAGGAAAGAAAGAGATCGAGAGCCCAAGCTGACTCAGTGAAGAAATCAATCCAGAAATTCAAGGAAGGAAGTATCAAGTGATGAAGACTACGTGAAGATCTTCATCAGCTTGAAGAAGGAGGTTCCTGTGCTAAAGGGAACTGCACAGGAACGAGTAAGGTTCACTCTCTATATTCATTTGTGTTTAGATCTAGGAACTACTATGTCTTAGTCGTTAGTATTGTTTGTGAGTGGGATTGCAAACAATAGAGAAGTTCGACTTTGTATTGTGGAACCTGAGATATATCAATAGAATATAGTGTGTGTTCAAAATCCTCCAAGGGAGGTAGAGGTTTACTCTTTAGCTAGTTGGCTAAAGAGGTTCCTCTATAAGGAACTGTGTCACTGTCTTAAATTCCTGTTTAGTCTTGTTCTATATTATTCCGCTGCGTAAGGGAACTGTCACTGGAACAGTTCTCGATTGTCTTGACTAACAACGATCCTACAATTTGTAATGGAACCGCAAGTTGTGGTGTCCTATCTCTTGATTATGCATGCCTCATTTTTATCCTCTATGGGACTGCTAACTGTTGGATCATCGACCGGTTGTTATTCGGATTACGATGCCAATATGTTTAGTCACTACCATAGGAACCAATCATTTTCTCCACTTGCTTAGTCTTTCATTAGACTAACCCGACCACCTTATCCAATTACATGGCCGGTTGGTGCCAACCGTCTGTATACGACGCATCAGCTGCCAAAGAAGTTAATCATCGAAGAGAAGGTTAGCCAATGAGTTAAGGAAGTCAAAAAGTTTTGAAAGTGGTCGCTTGAAGAAGAACAAGTTTGTTGCTAGACATTTTACTTTTGTTCAAGTTGTTGGTAATGTTTGTATACTGAAAGAGGTGATACTATGGTTTGTAATAAGTGTTATAATACTTGTTGTGTTTGTAAGTTTTAAAGTCTTGGGTAACCTTGAATTAGGACTAATTAGGGTTACTGGCAGTAACACCTCAAGTATAGTAAGGAGGGGGTGTTACAAAAACAACCTTTATAGCTTTTGTTATTTAATATCCATATTTATTAAATATATATTATAACACATTTTTCTTCGATTTCGCGTGATGTAGCCGTCGAGTCCAGTATCACGGTGATCGACACACATTTGCACAAACGAATCTGACCATAAAGCATTGGAGTTCAAGTTTGCAACCAATAAATCTAAGACTAATTGGTTTGATGTTTAGAGGGTAACTTTTAATTAATTTGCATTTAATTTTACAAATTTTGGATTGATTTACTAATATTGTTCTTTGTTTTCAGGTTTTAGACACACTTCCGATGGGACGCCTCCTAACCCGACATGGGCCTTCAGACCGTCTAGAACCTGTGGGAGAACCCATTATGATGATAGAGTCGGGAAGTGTCGTAACTCGAGGAAGAAGCAAGATTGATCGAGTCCTCTGGGTGGCGTATTGGAGTACGCCCAACGATACAAGACAACGTCGTTCTTCAACCCCAATGCGTCTAGGTCCCCTGCCCGATTCCGACGAGAATGCTCCGCATGAGATGTGTCAGTCCCGCCCGACAGAATCGAATAGTTTAGTTTTTTGTTTTATTTGTAATTATTTTTTATATTTTTTAAATATTTTTGTAAATTATTTTAATTAATAGAAATAATTATTTCATTATATTTTTAATCATTTATTTTAAATTTAATTTTTTGTACGTAATAGTTTATTTGTTTTTTTATTAGATACATTTTGGCGACCAACTTATTTTCAGATATCTCATGCGCTAAAAGGCACACGATCGTGTGATTTTGTTCATTAATAGGTTAGGATTGAATGCTTAGTTTACGTGAATATGAGCCAAGATTTGGTGACCACTTGGTCGCTAATGTTGAATGGTCACTGATATCTTCGACCACGTGGTCGCTAATCGATTAGCGAGCAAGTTTTTAGCCACCAGATTTAGCGAACATAATATGGTCTCTAAATCGATTTTGATACCATATTTCTAATTTAGTAAACACTCTGCTTTTTTTGTAGTGTGAACTTATTGAAAATTTTGCCCAAGGAAATTAATTAGCTAGTATGATATTTTTTGAATGTTAAATTTGATATTAAATGAAGCTAACCACTTAATATGTGGTTATTCAATGATGTGAATTAATTGATCTTGAAATTCTTTGATAGTACGTGGAGTAACTAAACGGAAAATATTTTGTCTACAATGTAATCCTATGCAATATAATGGACGTACTATACATATGCTTAAGTGACATTTTTTTGGGTCAGTGTAAGGGTTTAACTATATTATATATGATTGGAGATGGCTTCCTAAAAATATTTGGTCGGACATCAAGTTTGGATGAAATTTCAAATTTTTAGGAAAATTTAAATTGGTAGCTCTAGGTTTAAGAACGTTCGGTTCGGTGTGTCATGATTAACATTTTTGGGTTGATGTGCAGTTGGAATATTCGTTGTTCCATGATTTTTTTTATTTTTGACAATTATAAATTTTAATGGTATAATATGTTCTTTCATGTAAACATTTCAGGAAAATAAGAGCACCGTCAAGCGTGAAGAAATATTGTGGAAACAATAGAGGGAACGAGTTGAGTGATAATCTGGAAAGGCTATCTCTTCCAGATGTACATAGAACATGACTTGCCTTGTAACTGTTGAAATTTAATATATAAGTGTTCTATTGAAATCTTCTGAGAAGGAGCCTAAATAATTGGAGTTTTTCTTTTTACGACTTGTTGATCAGGCAGAATGTGTTCCTCTCTAAATATAGTGTTTCTATTTCTTTACTATTTCCGATGCGCAGGAAACATTGCTAGTTCCCTACTTTATTACTAAAACATCACGATCCAACATGTCCCCTTGGGTTTTCCGATTAATTAATGCCCCTTAATTTGGTTTGAATTGATCAAATCTTAGTTCACCATTGCGTTTTTTACTTTTAAAATAGTAAGCTAGGTTTGCCTCCTAAAATACCTACCCTGATTCATATTTGACCCTCTTAATTTGAATTCCAAGCCAAACGATTTTAAAAGGGGAATAAAAGATACTCGGAACCATTTTATAGTCGCCGACATTAGATGTCTGTTATCATCGAGCTGTTGTTCTCTGATATCTCATGAGTCGAGTAAACGAGCCCATTTGAACCATGTTTGAGCAACTTTAATACCCTTTCTTGACCAAATTTACAAACCAAACAAACTCGGCCAAAACCTTAGATGCACCAGCCTTACCAAAAAGTAATTAGTCTTTGGAAGCAAACCCAAATGATCCTTAATTTAGGGCAGCCATTGAAGTTTCCCCATTGTATCATATTAAATTTTTTTAATTGATTGTTAACGAGTGCATGAAATTAGTCTTTTGTGGGATCCAGAAGCTTTCCTAAGCGTAAAAAAATTTAGTTATCTCACATGGAATAGCTTAGTGGTAGGAGATATGGAAGATGTTGAGAGATTACAAGTTCAATTCATATCTTTGTTCCTTCACTTAGGTGAAAAACCAAGTTTAGCTATCGTACTTCTAGTAAATCTAGCCAGTCGACACAAGTTATTTTACCTGATTCATACTTCTTACCAGTTGGGTCACGATCTCGGAATTTGCCAGTTAGATTTCTTGTCATTACAAAAAGACTTCGGTTATTGTTTCAACTTCTCACCTCCGACTTAGGAATTTTACTTCATGAGTTTGATTTTTTGCAAATTCAATTCGGTGGCCACGATTAAATTGTCAAGATGAGCCACGGATGCCCTATGAAAAACATTATGAACCACCCAAAAAATGGTGAAACCATCTACCAAAGTCTGCAATATGATTGGCTACCTCCCCAATGCCCTTCTTGTAAGGTCTTTGGGCACCATTGTTCCACTATGCCTCAACCTGCTGAACCCAACTCTCTCCCACCCAACGTTAGCCTCCCAAAGAACAACCATAACCTGAGAACCACTAATGCTGGCCGGCGGCTGAGCATCTTACCACCCAAAACATATGCCCCCCTCCCACCAAGACCACCAAATGCCCCCTCGACACAACCAACTGGCCCTAACAAAACTCAGATTTCCCCCTCTCCCAGGCCAAACTCTTCCCCTTCTCCCCCTAACTCCACCCCCTCTGCGACCGCCTCTATTGACTCAATGGTGGCCACTCAATCCCCCTCAAATCTGTCCAATCCTCCCACCAATCCTCCTCCTTCTGCTCCTGCATCCTCCTCCAACTCTTCTTTAAACACGCCTCAACCTCAACCAAACTGCAATTCCCCTTCTTCTCCTAACATGCCTTTGAATGAGGACAAGTGTCCCACCACTAAACAACTCCCATCCAATGACTGATATAGCCATTGTTGCGTGGAACATCCGCGGCCTGAACGCGGATGAAAAACAAGACTCGATTAGGAATCTTATTATACTGCACAAAATCGATATCATGGGGATTGTAGAAACGCGTCTCCGAAGGAATAAAGAGCTTCGGATTGCCAAACACCTCCTTCCGGGTTGGCTCAATAGCTCCAATAGCCACCACGCCAGCAACTGTCGTCTTTGGGTATGGTGGAACCCACAAAAAATCACCCTCCAAATAATTCACTCATCCTCCCAACTTATTCACTGCCTTGCTACCCCCATTAACTCCGCCTCTCTCTCCCCTCTCCACATCACCTTCATTTGTGGCCATAATGATGCCCAAAGCCACCAATCTCTCTGGACAGACATTCTTACTCTCAGCCAGCTCACGCTTGGCCCTTGGGCACTCTTAGGAGATTTTAATGCAACGCTTGGTCCCCATGAAAGGCTCTATGAAAACCCCTCAGCTTCCACCACGAACCCTCTCTCCTCCGAACTCTCCCTTTGTCTGAATAATGCCAATCTTGAAGACCATCCTTTCTCAGGCTGCAACTTCACCTGGGATAATCACCATTCCAATGGCACCCGAATCTGGTCCAAACTCGACCGGATCATCACCAACCCCTCCTAGCAATCTTCCTTTCCCTCCTCTGAAGCCTCCTTTCTTCTCCCGGGAATCTCCGATCCTTCTCCGGGGCTTCTCCGTCTTCAGCCGCTGAACCCACACTCTAGAAAATCCTTCCGCTTCAACAACGTTTGGACTCTTGACCCAAACTTCATCCCTCTGGTTCAAGACACCTGGTCTCAAATTTTCCATGGCTACCCTCTGCATATCCTCACCCAAAAACTGAAATTGCTCAAAGGCCGTCTCAAATCCCTCGCCAGCTCCCCCTATGAACACCTCCAAACTGAGTTGCTCCTCGCCCGAAACAACCTTACCTCCATCCAACAAGCCATTCAAAACCACCCCCTCGACGCAAACCTCCTCCAAGCTGGTTGTGAGGCTAATAATGAGGTGAGCAATCGTTTCGCCCTTCTCCGTGCCACCACCAAGAAACTCGCCAAACTCCGTTGGATCCGTTTCGGGGATCGTAGTAGTTCCTTTTCTACAAATCCATCCAAGGGAGGCGGGCCTCCTCTAATCTCCTTGGCATCCAAAACCTGCAAGGGCTTCCCCATGAAAATATCCCCAAGCTGGCCGAATCCTTAATCAACCATTTCTCCAACATCCTGGGCGTTTGTGCCAACACCAACAACCCCCCTGAAGCCTTTTTATCGTCTGGTCCGCGCTTCACGGCGGAGGACCACTCCCTACTTCTCCACCCTGTCTCTGAGGCTGAGATTAAAGATGTGGTCTTCTCGTTTGGAGACGATCGGGCTCCGGGGCCGGATGGTTTCAACGCCATATTCTTTAAGGAAGCCTGGCCTATTGTCAACCGTGATGTGTGTGCCTCGGTCCTGAACTTCTTCTCCAAGGGTAAACTCCTTAAATCTATCAACCACACCTCTCTTTCCCTCGTTCCAAAAATTCCCAACCCCACTTCTGTCAGCGACCTCAGACCCATTTCTTGTTGCAATTTGCTTTACAAAGTCATAGCCAAGCTGCTGGCCAATCGGATCAAAACTTTCATAAACCGTCTTGTTGGACCCTACCAAGGCGCCTTCTTGCTGGCCGCTCAATTCGTCACAATATCCAAACTTGTCAGGAGCTTTTTAAGGGATATGGCAGATCACATATCTCCCCCCGTTGCGCCATAAAAATCGACCTTAGCAAAGCGTTCGACTCCATCGAACACTCCTTCCTTCTCTCAGCCCTCCAAGCCTTTGGCTTCCCTCCTACCTTCACCAACCTAATCAAAGAATGCATCACCACAGTCATGTTCTCTATCAATCTCAATGGCGGCAACCATGGGTTCTTTCCCGAAAATCGTGGCATTCGCCAAGGCTGTCCGCTCTCACCATTCTTTTCACCCTTGCCATGGAACTCCTATCAAGACTTCTTGACCAAAAAATCCAAGACCCAAACTTCAATTTCCATCCTAAATGTTCCCGCCTCAACCTCACCCATCTTTGCTTTGCCTACGACTTGATTCTTTTCAGTCGGGCGGACTCCGAGTCCCTTAAAACCCTCAAACTTGCCTTGGATGAATTCTCTTCTTACTCTAGCCTCACTCCTAACCCTTCCAAGTCTAGATGTTTTTTTCGGGGGCAACTCCGAGCAGAATAAAAATCATCTTGCCTCTATCCTGGGATTCTCTCTGGGATCCCTGCCCATGAAATACCTTGGCGTCCCACTTAGCTCTAAGCATCTTGTAGTCAGTGAGTACACCCCGATCATCAACAAAATGACTGCTAGTATCCAATCCTGGTCCGCAAGACAACTCAGCTATGCAGGGAGACAAGAGCTTCTTCGATCCGTTCTCTTTGGAATCCAGTCCTTCTGGGTGCATATCTTTAAATTTCCTACCACTGTGATCGATAGACTTAACAGTATACTCAGCTCCTTCCTATGTACATGTAAAAGCCATGGAAACCGCCACCTCATAGCCTGGAACAAAGTCTGTAAACCGAAAGAAGAGGGTGGCATTGGCATCAAAGAACTGCTCTCATGGAACAAAGCAAGTATTGGACGGTCGATACATGAACTGGCCAAGCAAGAAGGAAACATTTGGACAAGTTGGATCAATCATTACACTCTAAAAGGGCGAAGCATATGGGATGTCCCAGCTTTGAACAACACCAATGCTCACTGGAAAGCCCTTCTTAGAATTCGGGATGAGCTTCTTCAGCACGGCAACAGCAGGGAGCTCATGGCAGCCATGGAAGATTCTACAGGTAAATATTCCACTCGGAGAGTCCACGAGATCATACGTGAGCGTCTGCCTCCGATCCCTTGGAAGCCAGCCATATGGGCAAAACTCGGACTCCCCAGGGCCAATTTCATCACTTGGCTGGCTTCACATAAGCGTCTTCCCACGCGCTCCAAGCTCAAGAGTTGGGGAATTATCAATGACAACAGCTGCCTCCTTTGCTCTGGAGATGAGGAAACTCAGGACCATCTCTGGGGCCCTTGTCCCTTCACAGAACTCGTTCTTGTCAAGCTTGAACTCTGGCTCCGAATCAAGTTCATTGGAACATCCCTCACGGATTGGCTCGCATGGATCAGCAACAACCCTCGTCATACAAGCTTTATATTTCTTACGGTTTGTGCCACTCTCTCCAATCTTATATATTATATCTGGAATATGAGAAACCAGAAAGTTTTTTAAGGCACAAACCTCTCCAGCGACGAGTGTGCGGCAGAGATCATTTCCACAACGAATCTGTGTATTGCCACTAAATGGAAGGATAGAAGTGCTAGAAGCAACTCATGGTTTGTCGTCCTTGGCATCGGCATACCATGATTGGCTCTTAGCTCTGTTTTTGGCCTTTTTTGATACTTAGGCCTTTTTGTTCCTGCTTCTATCTCTTTCTAGTGTTGTACAAAAACAGTGAGCTTTTTGCTCTGTAAATTCCTCTTTATATAATTTACCTTTAACCCTTCAAAAAAAAAAGTTCATGTTCTCATCCATTTGAATGCTATAGATCGACTCCCGTAAGGAAGCCTCACCTAATTCATATCGAGTAAAAAAATACATATCAAGTATTGTTCTGGCCGGAAAACATACAGTAATTTGTTGCACGAGTTTTCAGTTTCAATTCAACGACGAGGCACATATACATGACATGTCTACATATATGATCAATGTTGAGAAAAGGTCAAGAAATTAGCAATAAATGGACCACACACATTTAACAAAATGGGACCTACAAATGAAGAATTTTCTTGAAACGTGCATGGAATTGGAATTATCATGGAAGGAAGATGAGAAAAAGGTGGAAGACTTTTGAAAATCAAAGAAAAACGCAGAAAAGATTTCAATGGCCTTTTTAATTTGGACAAATTACACTTGTCTTCTTCCTCTTCGTCTTTCACCTTAGACGTGATAGGGCGACTTTCAGTATCGTGCGTACGTGTTTACTTGCTTTTTGGAGACCTAATTAAGCATATTATAACGAAAGTTAAAAACCATGAAAAAATAAAAACATGCATGTTTGATTTGGAATATACTATATATGAATCGATCAATAATTTACTCCTATATTATTTGTTGATTTATATGGACATAAATTACTTAATAATATATTGAGAATAAATCTCTTTCATTTCATTAAAAAAAAAACAATGCCCCAAAAGTCTTTCGGACATGGATGTATTTTTTCGTATTATTGACATATTTTTTAAAAACTCTGTTTTTAGGTGATGCGTATAGTCTGCATGTGCATTGGTTTTGCCTTAGATGACATCAACATAGCTCCGTCTGCATTAAAACTAGCTAATTGTGTATTAATTTTTGATGTTTTCGATTTCATTATTTTAATTTTTTTTACCTTTTTTATGTGCATGAATAAGATTTTTACCTATAATTAGCTAGTTTTTATACACTTATCGTTAGTTTTGATGCACATGCATAAATAAGATGAAATTTTCAATTATTTGATGCACATACATAGATAAGGCACTTTTCTAGGTTTATTTTGATACACGTACACTTGGATTTCATGCACAAATATAAATCTATGCACATAGTTTTGATGCACAAGCATTCACACAGTTTTGATGTACAGGCAAATAAGATGCACTTTTTGGTTATTTAATTATAATATATTATCTTCATTTATTTTGATAATAAAAATATATTATAATTTTTAAAATGAAATTTAAAAATTCTATAAATATACTACATCGATCAACCCAACGAGTTTCGGGTTTCAACCCAATAGGTTTCGGGTTCTATCGGGTTCGGTTGATTTCGGGTTTTGGGTTTCGGGTTCAAATTTTCGGGTCTTGACCCTAAAGTTATCGGACAGTTCAGGTCGGGTTAGGTCAGCTTTTGACAGCTCTACATGCATCCCATGTGTTCGTTTTTCGAAAAATAAGTGAATATTTTGCCAAAAATTCGCCAGTGCCATATTCACTTGTCATTAACCAAACTAAGTACTTAAAACATGCACTCGTACTTTATTATACGATAGTCAAGTATTTAATATAATCTATTATTGTAAAGCTCCCATGTTCAATTACCGTATGAAGAAATAAATTTTTTAAAAGATATTCTAACTAAGTAAATGACATGTGAAAGTGGTTTGCTACTTGTAATTTTTAAACGATCATAATTATTTGCTCGGATATCAAATTAAAGCTTATATCAAATCGAAACTATCAACAAAAGCAAAACACATACTTAAAAAATTTTGTATTGAGGGGCCATGGTCACTTTTATGAAACAAATTAATCCATCCTATGGAGTGGATGAAATACAAAAGTATCCATTCCTACATAATTTTGATAAGTTGTAAATGCTCTTATTATATCATCAACTTCATATGAGCTTGAAGACTCGAATTTTGACAACTAGAGATCATTACAGACTCTTGGAGAATTAGTAGATCTCATACCAAATTATGTACTCCAAAAGCAGTACAAGAAATTAAATATGGCATGTAGTCCAAAAGTAGTATGAGAAATATGGGTCTATGTTATATTCACAACTATTTTTAAATAACCATGTACCTAGCACGAACTAGAAGTTCAAGGTCATTTCTTACGTAGTAATCTCTTGCATGCTGGAAGCAGACCTTCTTCGGAAGAAGGTGTGAAAAAGGTTACGGTATATTATGCATGCGACTCTTAGTCATGGTTATGACTTATAGTTAGGACATCGTGGGTTCATTTTGATGTTCAGAACAACATCTGAGATATAGATAAGGGATATCCCATAAGTGACATAATTGATCATTAGTCTTGTACCAGTTGTACAAAATCACACCTGATGAGTATAAGTATGGAAGACCAATATGGTCTAAATTAAAGTTCTAGATGCACCCATTTTGAGGCATCTAATTTTTATATATAGTTAGAAATCAAGGTAATAGTTTATCTGATTTGAGTTGATGAGCTCCCAAAATAATGTATGGATCATCGACATTTTTCAATGGTAGAAAATCATATTTGTCAATAGTGTCACACCATATACTATTTGAAAACCAAAAGTTTTCACAATCATGTGCATGGCAAATTTAATGTGAAGGTTATAATAACTCTGAAGAGTCTCCTAATGAATAATGCACTATCACTAACCAGAATTTAGTTGATGATAAGATATATTTTTGGCATGATTGATTTGGTCACACAAGTGAAATAATGATGCACGTGATCATTGTAGGACCCGAAGATCCTAAGACCTAGTGTTTCTTCCTACGTGTGACCTTGTATGTATGTAAGGCTTGTGCTCTTGGCAAATTAGTAGCAAGGTCGGTATAACACAAGGGGATACAAAGTCTCTTATGCTCCATGACTAAGTTCAAGTTATATAAGAGGACCAATTACATCGCCAAGAACCATTTTGGATTATCATATAATGTTGAAAGATGCCCCAACACATTGCAACTGTTGAAAAAAGGAGGGGAATAAAAGTAAATTAGTGTATTGGCTTAGCATTAAATAGCTCTGACACACATTCACAAAACAATCCGGTAGACTCGTCAATAATACGGTCATAATTGATAGTTAGGAAAGTGTTATATGACATACACAACCTGGACGAGTCTTTGATTAAATTAGGTCATGAATTATGAATGTCCATAATTTAATTCGACTTGGACTGACCAATTATAGAAAATTCTCCTAATTGAAGCTTGTCTCTAAAAGAGATTAAATGCTTTATATGTCCTCCATCTCCTTGGATGATTTTTAAGTAATTCCACACAAAATGAAAGTTGGGATTAGACGAGGGGTTTGAGTTTTTATCATTTATGAAATATCTAGAGCTTATAAGCGGTGATCGGTATATTGCTCGGCATTAAGAATAACACTTTGACAAGGTGAAAATCACAAGTTGGGGGGGGGGGGGGGGTAAAGTGATATTAGATATTAAGAGATTGTGTGGGATGCAATGTATTTTTAAATATGGAGAAAGCTAAACAAGAAGTTTAGCATACTATATAGCTAAATTAAAAGCTTAGTGACTAAGTCACAAATATCAATTGAGAATGTACCAACTCGTTTGGAGTTCTTGTTTAGAGATTCTAGAAGTGACTCCAAACAATCACATATCAAATGATTCTCAAGCACGTTGGAAGTGTAAGAGACATGTAGGTTGTAAGGATACAATTCCCTAGAAGAGAAATGAGTATCGGTATAGATCGTACCATGAAGAAATAGTCATTGATGATATCTTTGCTTATTTAGTTGCCATGAAAGTCATCAATGTAATAATTGCGGTTTTTAAGGATATTTTCGAATTTTTCTCGGATATCCTTTTAACCTTTTGGTTCGTTTTAACACTTAATCCGATATTTTTATTGGAGATTAAATCCTAGAAATTTGTTGGTGATATCCTAAAATCACAAAGAAATGATTTTATGGATCGGTGTGAGTTCTAGGATTTTTCGGTGGAAAAAGAATATTTATTGGATAAGCCATCTTTTTAAATATGTACCGGAAAGGATTTAAAATACGAAACGAAAGTCTTAAAAATTGAAGGTAGCATGATAAAATCATGGAAAATTGATTTTATTGGTCCACATAAATTACGGGACGTTTTTCGTTTAGTAAGTTTTTCCACCCGAGGTACATAATTTTACCGCCTTAAAGCGAGTCCCGTTCCGAGACGGGAAATCATGTTTCAACCGACTTCATTTACTTAATTGGGAAGGATTTGGCCACGACATATCAATTGCCTCGTCAAAGTTTATCTATTGTGGGGAAATTGAAGAGGGACGAGAGAATCGGACGGAACGACGGACTAGTCTTCACCGTCGGCTGCTCTTCTTCCCCGCCTCCTCAGCCCGTCCACCTCCATCTCCTCCACCACCTCATCAACTTCTTCCTCCCTTTGGGCTGGTGGGGCAGAACCAGAACCAGCGAGAAAGGACGGGACGACGACGGACGCTGGTTCGGGAGAGGAGAACTCTTCACCGCTGGTCACTCTTTGCTTCGTCATGCCACGATGCCACGTTGTCGGCGATCGCTAGCTACTCCGACCACCACCCACCGCAAGGGCCGCTGTCGGGCAACGCCCAACCACACTCGGGCTCGGGGATCGAGCCATGATCGAGCCAAACGAGCCATGGGCTCGAGTGAAGGTATATACGATCGAAATTAATTAGCGGGTTGATTGTGGAGCCACCATAAGGGCCTTTCGGTTCCATTTTGCTAATTAAATTTATGGTTTTTATAATCTTGACGTTGATATGGTCCCAAAGGTTCAAACCGCTCGGGAAACGGACGTCCGGATCTTCCGTTATAGCGAAGACAAGTTTTGGTTACCGATTGGCAGGTAAAGGGCCTCTCAGGATTCGTTGTTAATCCGTTTGATCCAAAATTTGGTCACCTTTAAGAACAGTTGCTAATGAACAATTTTAATTAGAAAATTGTTTTAAAAGTTAAGTGGATAATTAGTTATAGTTCCGCCAAGATGGCTTCTAGAAGCATGATAACTAAGGATTTATTATATATCGATATTCGGAAATTAAATCGTTTATCGATTAGGAAGTTGTAGAAGCTGAGTATACAACTAAGAAGTTTTTTCTGTGAGCTCGTTGTTGAGAAATCCTTTTGTTATATTTGTGAGAAGGATGATAAAGATTACTGTTGGAATTGCTAAGGACGTTGAGCACGCCTTCTAAGGCAAGTGGACGATTCTCTCTTGCGTTATTGTTATTAAATGAGGAATTGAATCCCATTTAATATTTGCGTTGGAAATAAATTGTATGATTAATAAAATATGATAGGTTGTTGTTTTGTTAGAAATAATGACCATATTGTTATTCATTCAGTTTCGCGCTAGAACTGGATTTAGGTCCGTTGTATGTGACCTTGTATGTTGAGTTGTCTCATGCTGAGACATTGTTATGAAGTAGAGTAGATCAAGGATAGATGATCATGGATGAAACAGGCCCTTTGATCTCGGTTGTTGGCCGAATCTCAATTGTTGGTCGAGCTCATTTAAGGATCAAGGATGGAATAGGCCTCTGATCTCGGTTGTTGGCCGAATCTCGGTTGTTGGCCGAGTAGTTATAAATGATCATGGATGAAAGAGGCCCTCTGATCTCGGTTGTTGGCCGAACTACGTAAAAACTATTAAATGGTGCGAGTGCACAGTTTGAAAGTAATGAAAGATTGGTGCGTTAGGCACATTAAAGTACCAAAATGGTTAGTCCATTTGATAACCATTCTTGCTCCTGATTAAGAATGATTCTTAATCAAACTTTGATTAAGTTAAGTTGTTTAGTCGTTGAAGACGATGGTGAATGTTGAGTGGTTAGTGTAAGTTTTCATTAATCGTTTATGCTTCTTAAAGAAACCACAAGTGGTGGTGTTCTCTCTCTTGATTATGCAAGTTTCCTTCTTATTCTCTTAAAAGACTGCTAACTGTTGGATCATAATCCGAATCTATTCGGATTTGGATGCCAATATGTTTAGTTACAACCATAAGAACCAAGTTAGATTCTCCGCTTGCTAGTCTATCATTAGATTAACCCGTCCATCTTCTTTTCACTCAAGAGGAGAATTTAGATGTTTGAAGCTTCAGAAGTTGAAGAAAGGTTTCCAATGGCTATACTTGAGTGAAGATCATGGTTGAACTACTTCAAAGTGAAGCTGAGTTTCAGAAATAAGAACTCAAGGAAGACTTGATGAAGATTTTATTCAATTAGAAGGTTGTTATGTTTATTTAATCTTTTTGGGTTAAGTTTTGTATAAAACCAATTGTATTTATTCTGTTGTAATGTTTCTTTTAGTTTGTTCAGTCA
Organism: Fallopia convolvulus; assembly: GCA_964016875.1. NCBI lineage: Eukaryota > Viridiplantae > Streptophyta > Magnoliopsida > Caryophyllales > Polygonaceae > Fallopia > Fallopia convolvulus. The sequence continues at coordinate 56,927,770 of OZ024731.1, forward strand.
ATTTAAAGTCTTGGGTAGCTTCGGTTTAGTCTTAATCGGGGTTATTGGCGGTAATACCTCCAGGGTAAGTAAGGGGGTGTTATAATCAAAGAAGATGACAATGGAACAATGTTGACATCAGAGTGATTGGGAAAGTTAGAAAGAAGTAGAGTTGGATGTGTTGAATAAATGAGGCGTTTTTGGACCTGTAGTTCCAACACCATAAAGCGTAAAACCATTCAGTTATAATTGGGTGTTCGTACGAAAAATGAACAAAATGAAGTTGTCAAATACAAAGTTCGATTGCTTGCATTGGGTTTTTCATAAGAAAACTGGAGTGGATATTACACGAAAACATATTCACATATAGTGGATCCAACAACACTCTTTTAGCCATAATTGAACAACTTAAGATGCAACTCATTGATGTGGTAACAACTTATCTATATGGGTCATTAGATACCAACATATACATAAAATTCCAAAAAGAATTGAGAATGCCTAAAGCATTCAAATCAAAACCAAGTCACATGTATTCCATTGATCGCTAATATGATTGAAACAATCAGGTAGAATATGGTATAATCAACTTAGCAAATATCTACAAAGACAATGATTTGTGAGCGATCAAATAAGTCCTTATGTGTTCATAAAAAGAACAAAGTCATGTTATTTAATTATAATTGTTATTTTTTTGGTTGAAGGAGAGGCGGTACTCTCCGTTCCCTCGAGGGGAGTTTTATTAATAATAAAAAATGGACTAAGTAGTCAGCAAACGGGGGATAGCCCGACCCCTTACATCATCATAGAGTAATAAATTAATCCCCTCAGGCGGGGCACTCAATACATGTAATCCAACAGGAAAATTAAAAGCAAGAGTAGCAATACGATCAGCCACACAATTGGCTTCACGATAAATGTGTCGGATCTGGATAGCCCAGTTCCTACTAAGAAAGCCATGGCATTGGGAAACCAGGCTGAAGAGGGGGTGGCTTCTTCGGACACCTGCATTAATCAAATTAACAATAATTTGGGAATCGGATTCAAGAATAACTTTCTTGTGCCCAAGTTCCCACGCAAGGTTGAGTCCATTGATCACCCCCCATAGCTCGGCAATAGGGACTGAACAGACGCCCACATTGTGTGCAAAGCCCTGAATCCATTGCCCGCTTCTATACCTCAAAACACCACCCGCAGTAGCACGACCATCTCTCACTGCTCCATCCGTATTCACTTTGATCCAATCATTCTCGGGGCAGGTCCAAGAGATATCCTGCACTTTTTTGACAACATTGAGAGTATGTGAAGAGAACTTACTTGAAGCAGTTTTGTACTCATGTACATGCTCCAAAATATAGTTGCTCTTATTTACAACATTATCGGGTTCCGTGAAAACATGGTTATTCCTCCACTTCCACACCCACCACAAAGTTGTTGCAAATATGTCACACCAGCCATATCCATCATGCACCTTAACCTCCAGCATATTTACCCGAATCCAGGTTGAAAATTGAACCTTAAAAAAAGAAGGCACCTTATCAATAGCTTTTAAATCATTCCAAATAAATCTAACCTTTTGGCAGTCCCTAAAAAGATGCTCCAGGCTCTCGTCCATCAAGCCACAGCAGTCACACGTAGCATTAGACGCAATGTGACATCGGCAGCGTTCGACATTTGTTAGCACTCCTCCCTTCGCCGTGAGCCACATGAAGTGCTTGACTCTTTCCGGCGCGTTTATCTTCCATAAGTTTATATGAAATTGCACATCATTCCCCTGCATCAAATTGATCGAATCCCTGCAGCAAATTGTACCCCGAAGACACGGAATAGCATCCATCATGAGTGGATGTCCACGAAAGTTCGTCCATATTGCAATCCTCCACCGACAGTAGGGGCGTTGCTGCTAGCTTCAGCATGACAACATTAGGTAGAAGGTGAGCTAGCCTATCCCAATCCCAACCAGAAGCATCATCCCAGTAATCACGCACGCACATATCCTGGTTCACAACAACAGATTGGTCACTAACAAGGTCTTTTAGCGGAGAGTCCAGCAGCCACAAATCCTCCCAAAAGTGAGTCATTAGGCCATTGCCCACATTCCATCTAGAGCCTTTCTTGACGACCTCAGCGACCCCTTGCTTTAAACCCTTCCATATGTGTGACGCAGCAGCCGAACAACCAAGGGTCGTCGACACATATTTATGCTTTAAAACCGTAACCCAAAGATCGCCATCTTCCATAACAAAACGCCATCCCATCTTCCCCAAAAGAGCAAGGTTAAGCTCTCTCATGGTTCGAACACCCAAACCCCCCCTGCACTTTTGGTTTAGTGACTACAGCCCAAGGGACTTTATGAACTCTTCTCCTCTCACGACTGCTTACCCATATAAAAGCGCGGTTAATTTTGTCAATCTCCTTGCATAAACTAGACGGAATCAGAGATGACGACATAGCATACACCGATAGAGAATTTAATACCGACTTAGTGAGAGTCACTCTACCCGCAAAACTCAAACATTTCGACTTCCACCCAGCAAGTTTTGAGTTGAATTTATCCAGCAAAGACGAAAAAGTGTTTTTGTTAACTTTCTTATGCAAGACTGGCATCCCAAGATAATGGCCAAGATCCTTCGTTAGCTTAATACCACTCTCCTTGTTGATCAGTCGTGAAACACTTACCGGAACATTAGGTGAGACAATCATAGATTTTGAGAGGCTCACCCGCTGTCCAGACGCTGTGCAGAACATATCAAGACACTTCTTGATGATCCTGATTTGATCAATAGAGGCTTCCACGAACAGAAGGATATCATCTGCGAAAAAAATGTGTGACAAGGATGGGTCTGTTCTTGTCAACTTAATCGGCCTCCATTCACCTCCCTCCACTGAACTCAATATCAAATGGCTTAACCTCTCAATGCAAAGTAAGAAAATATATGGAGATATCGGGTCCCCTTGTCGGACTCCCCTTGATGCCGGAAATTGATTAGAAACTTCCCCATTCCATAGAATTTGCATCCTTGGCGTCGACACACAACTCATAACCCACTGAATCCAATGCAACGGGAACCCTGCTAACACAAGAGTATCTTCCAAAAAGTCCCAACGGAGCATGTCATACGCCTTTTCAAGGTCAAGTTTGAGGATCATCCACCCTCTCGCCCCCTTCTTCCGTCTCATAGAATGAACTACTTCCTGAACAATGACAATATTATCTGTAATCATGCGCCCCGGAAGGAAGCTCCCTTGAGTAGGTCCAATCATGTACATGATAATGTGTTGTACACTATTAACCAAGATCTTCGTTATAGTCTTGTATAAAACGTTGCAAAGACTAATCGGCCTGAATTGATTGATCTTCTCCGGCTTGTTAACTTTGGCTAAAAGAACAATAAGAGTGTCATTCACTCCAACTGGCAGCTGCTTGGTCCGAAAGAAATCACTCACAAACTGAACCACCAAGCTTCCAACGATGCGCCAACATTTTTGATAGAAGCCCGGTTGGAACCCGTCAATACCCGGCGACTTGAACGAACCCATATCATTAATAGCTTTCCAAACTTCAGAGCTACTAACCGGATTAATAAGCGCTTGTTTTTCATATCCCTGAATCTCAGGGAAGCTCACTGTCATATTAGGAAGGCCCACTCGATCACAAACATCACAATTGTACAACTTCTGGAAAAAAAAATCAGTGCCAGCTCCTCCAAATCTTTCCTATTATCAATCCAGATACCCTGATCATTTTTTAGGCCCTCAATTCTGTTGTATTTTCGCCTGATGACAGTAGAAGCATGAAAAAAGGATGTATTTCTATCCCCAAGGGTAAGCCACTGTTCCTGGGATTTCTGAAACCATAAAACTTCTTCTTGTTCCAACACCATGTCGAGTTCTTTTTGAATTTCAGCCTCAATTTCCAGCAGCCTATTCGACCCATTAATCTGCAAGTTATGTTGGACTGTCGCCAGTTTCTCCCTCAACAATCTTTTCCGACAGTGAATATTTCCAAAAACTTTCTTATTCCATCTGATAAGCTCTCTGCGAAGATATTACAGAGCTGCTGGAGTTTCCATTTCCCCTTTCCAACTCCCCCGAATTTTATCCATGAATTCGGGATGTGAGAACCAAGCGGCTTCAAACCTAAAAGGGCGCCTTTTCTTGTTGGTGGTCATATCAGGATTGAAGGTTAGAAGAATAGGACAATGATCTGAGCAGAATTTTGGCAGGTGTCTCACACGAGCCTCGGGCCAACTCATCCGTCCCTCAATATTACTAAAAACGCGATCAAGCCTCTTATAAACAGTCACCGTTTCCGATAATTTTTTACTCCAAGTGTAATTTGGGCCCATAAAATCCATGTCAATGAGCCCAAGCTCCCTGCACCAGGTGTTGAAGGTGGCCGAATCTGAATGCAAACCTCCAGTACCTCCTTTTCTTTCATTGCGCGACATGATACAATTAAAGTCACCCCCAATTAAAATCGGACCCTTGATTCTCTTGACAGCATGTTTTCCAAAACACCTCACGCCTTTTAGTAGTGGGTGGGCCACACACAAAAAAGAGATGATTGTCCTGGTCATCCTCAACAAACGAAGCATGAACGAAGTTGGTGTTCTTCTCAATGATCTTCAAGGCGACTTTGTTCCTATTCCAAATAATCCATACGCCTCCTACGAAACCAACAGCATCAACCCTGACATAATCAGTGAAATACGACCTCGTCAATCTATCACAAACAAATTGAGCTCTATCGTCCGAGATCCTAGTTTCGAAAAGTGACAAAACATCGACTTTGTGACAAAACATCGACTTTGTGGCGTCCGAGATCCTAGGACTCGTGCCAAGTCACGTGGTCCGCCTCACCAACGGCACCACGGCCCCGAACGCTCGAGTCGTGCCAGCGCCGGGCCAACAAGACGTCCCGTGGTCCTTGTGCGTCACGCCTCGGTTGTGCCGCGCCCCAGTCGGTATCGAGCCATCAGCCCTCGGTACCGAGCCCCACGCCTCAATACCAACCACCATGTCCGCGCCGGGCCAACCCGGCGTCGCGACTTGAGGTTCTTGCCTCGTCCTGGCGCGCCGACGCCCTTGTCGCGTCGCGCCAGCCCTTGTCACGACCTTGTCGCGACACTCGCGACTAGGCCACCGTGACCAGTATCCGTTTTTACCATATTTAGTATTATTTCCTTTCCGAACCTTTCTATTTATGTCATTTCTATTATTGTTTTGATTTATGGGCTTGGGCCTAACGTTGGGCCACTTGCATGTGTAACCCTAGTTAGCCCCCACGCCTCTTTAGGGTTTTCAAGGAGCTCCTCTATAAATAGGAGCCTCCTCTATTGTTTTAGTTACGCTTGAATTAAACTACCGTTATGCTGTCGAGTTTACTCCAGATTGTTTGTTAAGGCGTCAACCAATTTCTCTTCTCATCCCATATTCATCAGTTCTCCCTCAAAAGAGAGCACCTTCTCATCCTTTCACTTCTTTTCTCACCCAAGTCTAGTCGCTAGTTCGACTCAAATATATCGGTTCCGTGCGTGAGACGACCATTTACGAGTCCATCTTCGATCCTCTCGTGAATCTCCCAACGGGGTTCACATCAACTGGTATCAAAGCCTCGGATTGCGTAAGTCTCTCTCACCCATTTATCTCGTTTTTGCACGAAATGTTTTCTTTTTACCACAAATTTTCATTAGCTTCCGCCATCTCTACCATCACTCATTAGATCCATTGTTTTTGCTTCAAAAAAAAAATCACAAAATTCACAAAAAATAACCTTTAACCCTACGACTTGCACTTGTTTTTCGGTTCATTTACTTGAGTCTATCGAGTCTTGCTTGCCTCTTTCTTGCATTTAGATCGATTGATTGTGTGTGGTCGTGCATCAATTGTGTTTGTGCGAGATTTGGTCCGATTTGGCCTTATCTCGAGTTGGTTATACAGAGCAAGTATCTTCGAGGATAAAATCTCCAAGATCTTGTTAGTTGCCTTTTATTAATTAAAAAAAAAAGAAAAAAAAAGAGAAGATTTGGAAGATAAAAGCCAAAATAAGGCAATATCTTTCCAATAAAAAAAAGGAAATATATCTTGGAAGATAAAAGCCAAAATAAGGTAATATCTTTCCATTAAAAAAAAAAGATATTGTGGGATACACAAGCCAAAATAAGGCAAGTGTTCCACATTTGGTGCATCTTTGATTCGTCCACTCTCTCTCTCTCCTATCTTGACTTATTTTCTTGTTTTGATTTGCATATCTTTTCTTGATTGCATATCTTACTTGCATTATTTGTTAAGACACAATCTCGCCTACTCCTCTAAGGGCGAGATAACACAATCTTTTCTTTCTCTTTCTCTCTTGCGTGCCAAGGCTTACCCTAGCCGACGCCCCTATCTCTCTTTCTTCTTGCTTGATTTGTTTGCTTGCTTGTTCGTGCTCTTGTTTGTTCCATTGCTTGTGTAAGTCGAGACCTAAAGCCTTCCATACCCTTTCAAGCCTCTAAATTCGTGCAATTAAGAGTACTTGGGTGGTGAGTCTTACAAAGTCTCGACGTTTCTTTTTGCTTTGTTGATTGTTGGACTTGTTACTCTTCTCTGTCCTCTATTATGCCAGGCATTCACCGGCGACGCTTTGCCGGGTCTGACGACCCTGGAGCGTTTTTGGCATGGGCCAAGCACATGGCCACGTACTTCGGGCAACGAAACTACAACAACTACGAGCAATTTGACATTGCGATTGGATGCTTCACCGGATATGTTCGAAGATGGTTTGCACGAGTACAAGAGGATAGATATTATCAACAGCGACGTCCCATAAAGACGTGGACCCACCTTTTACTCAAGATGGTTCCACATTTTCTCCCACATGTGAACGCCCTCTCCTTTAAGGACTCCATCGTTTGGCGCATGACCCAAGCGCGAGAGCTTTCTACAAGCCATTCGGCGGTCGCCCCCACGAGAGCGTCGATGGTCACGGGCCACATGACATCGTTACCCGTGGTCGAGGCAATTAGCGCTCCCGCTGAGCATGTCTCAATGGCTTCTGAGCCAGCGGTCCCTCTTGCTCCTCCCATGGCCAAGGCACACGCGCTCCTTCTCGAGGTTAGCAAAGAGGACGCGCCCTCCATTCCTCCTACCGAGGCCGTCTTGGCACACACCGACTCCGTGGTTGACAGGTTAGTCCCTCCACCTTTATCCATTGATTTTCATACTAACTTGTTTTCCCTTGTGTGTTTTAGTGGACGTGTGCAGGATGACGCCGAAAGGCAACATACCAATCCTAGGGAGACCGACACGGCACCGCTAGCGCCGGCACAAGACGCTAAGGGCGTTTCTGGCCATGACACCATTTTCAGCGGCGTTTCTGATTCAAATGGATCCGAAATGTCCCCTACATATGCACTCCATGAAGACAGCCTAGGGACAATGGTGAAACACGGATGCACGCCGATGGACAGCCCCTCGGCGCCCGACGCCGTCGCAGTTTCGGGGACTTCGTACTTTGGCTCGATCCAACCACATTTTTTCGGCGTTCCTAGTGCGAATTGGCTCCAAATGCAGGGAGCTACGGGCCTCAAAAGTTGGGACCTTGGATCTTCTCCGAGTCCGGACGATTAGGAGCCACCCCGACTTGATTTCTCCCCGGCACAACCACTTCTAGGGAGTTTTCCTTGTCTTTCTTTTTATACTTTATTGACGATTCCTCTTTGTAAAGGACCCTCTCTTATTGATTCTATCTCTTTGCTTTTGCAGATTTTTAAAGCTGTCAAGTGCCTTCCACTCCGACGCTCGACGCGAGGACGCGTCGAATCTAAGTGGGGGAGAATGATGTGTACCTGCCCTAGCCCTAGGGTCCCGAGACCGTGACGACCACCTTGGGCTAATCCGTGGCTCCGTAGGACTCGTGCCAAGTCACGTGGTCCGCCTCACCAACGGCACCACGGCCCCGAACGCTCGAGTCGTGCCAGCGTCGGGCCAACAAGGCGTCCCGTGGTCCTTGTGCGTCACGCCTCGGTTGTGCCGCGCCCCAGTTGGTACCGAGCCATCAGCCCTCGGTACCGAGCCCCACGCCTCAATACCAACCACCATGTCCGCGCCGAGCCAACCCGGCGTCGCGACTTGAGGTTCTTGCCTCGTCCTGGCGCGCCGACGCCCTTGTCGCGTCGCGCCAGCCCTTGTCACGACCTTGTCGCGACACTCGCGACTAGGCCACCGTGACCAGTATCCGTTTTTACCATATTTAGTATTATTTCCTTTCCGAACCTTTCTATTTATGTCATTTCTATTATTGTTTTGATTTATGGGCTTGGGCCTAACGTTGGGCCACTTGCATGTGTAACCCTAGTTAGCCCCCACGCCTCTTTAGGGTTTTCAAGGAGCTCCTCTATAAATAGGATCCTCCTCTATTGTTTTAGTTACGCTTGAATTAAACTACCGTTATGCTGTCGAGTTTACTCCAGATTGTTTGTTAAGGCGTCAACCAATTTCTCTTCTCATCCCATATTCATCAGTTCTCCCTCAAAAGAGAGCACCTTCTCATCCTTTCACTTCTTTTCTCACCCAAGTCTAGTCGCTAGTTCGACTCAAATATATCGGTTCCGTGCGTGAGACGACCATTTACGAGTCCATCTTCGATCCTCTCGTGAATCTCCCAACGGGATTCACATCAACTGGTATCAAAGCCTCGGATTGCGTAAGTCTCTCTCACCCATTTATCTCGTTTTTGCACGAAATGTTTTCTTTTTACCACAAATTTTCATTAGCTTCCGCCATCTCTACCATCACTCATTAGATCCATTGTTTTTGCTTCAAAAAAAAATCACAAAATTCACAAAAAATAACCTTTAACCCTACGACTTGCACTTGTTTTTCGGTTCATTTACTTGAGTCTATCGAGTCTTGCTTGCCTCTTTCTTGCATTTAGATCGATTGATTGTGTGTGGTCGTGCATCAATTGTGTTTGTGCGAGATTTGGTCCGATTTGGCCTTATCTCGAGTTGGTTATACAGAGCAAGTATCTTCGAGGATAAAATCTCCAAGATCTTGTTAGTTGCCTTTTATTAATTAAAAAAAAAAAGAAAAAAAAAAGAGAAGATTTGGAAGATAAAAGCCAAAATAAGGCAATATCTTTCCAATAAAAAAGGAAATATATCTTGGAAGATAAAAGCCAAAATAAGGTAATATCTTTCCATTAAAAAAAAGATATTGTGGGATACACAAGCCAAAATAAGGCAAGTGTTCCACATTTGGTGCATCTTTGATTCGTCCACTCTCTCTCTCTCCTATCTTGACTTATTTTCTTGTTTTGATTTGCATATCTTTTCTTGATTGCATATCTTACTTGCATTATTTGTTAAGACACAATCTCGCCTACTCCTCTAAGGGCGAGATAACACAATCTTTTCTTTCTCTTTCTCTCTTGCGTGCCAAGGCTTACCCTAGCCGACGCCCCTATCTCTCTTTCTTCTTGCTTGATTTGTTTGCTTGCTTGTTCGTGCTCTTGTTTGTTCCATTGCTTGTGTAAGTCGAGACCTAAAGCCTTCCATACCCTTTCAAGCCTCTAAATTCGTGCAATTAAGAGTACTTGGGTGGTGAGTCTTACAAAGTCTCGACGTTTCTTTTTGCTTTGTTGATTGTTGGACTTGTTACTCTTCTCTGTCCTCTATTATGCCAGGCATTCACCGGCGACGCTTTGCCGGGTCTGACGACCCTGGAGCGTTTTTGGCATGGGCCAAGCACATGGCCACGTACTTCGGGCAACGAAACTACAACTACGAGCAATTTGACATTGCGATTGGATGCTTCACCGGATATGCTCGAAGATGGTTTGCACGAGTACAAGAGGATAGATATTATCAACAGCGGCGTCCCATAAAGACGTGGACCCACCTTTTACTCAAGATGGTTCCACATTTTCTCCCACATGTGAACGCCCTCTCCTTTAAGGACTCCATCGTTTGGCGCATGACCCAAGCGCGAGAGCTTTCTACAAGCCATTCGGCGGTCGCCCCCACGAGAGCGTCGATGGTCACGGGCCACATGACATCGTTACCCGTGGTCGAGGCAATTAGCGCTCCCGCTGAGCATGTCTCAATGGCTTCTGAGCCAGCGGTCCCTCTTGCTCCTCCCATGGCCAAGGCACACGCGCTCCTTCTCGAGGTTAGCAAAGAGGACGCGCCCTCCATTCCTCCTACCGAGGCCGTCTTGGCACACACCGACTCCGTGGTTGACAGGTTAGTCCCTCCACCTTTATCCATTGATTTTCATACTAACTTGTTTTCCCTTGTGTGTTTTAGTGGACGTGTGCAGGATGACGCCGAAAGGCAACATACCAATCCTAGGGAGACCGACACGGCACCGCTAGCGCCGGCACAAGACGCTAAGGGCGTTTCTGGCCATGACACCATTTTCAGCGGCGTTTCTGATTCAAATGGATCCGAAATGTCCCCTACATATGCACTCCATGAAGACAGCCTAGGGACAATGGTGAAACACGGATGCACGCCGATGGACAGCCCCTCGGCGCCCGACGCCGTCGCAGTTTCGGGGACTTCGTACTTTGGCTCGATCCAACCACATTTTTTCGGCGTTCCTAGTGCGAATTGGCTCCAAATGCAGGGAGCTACGGGCCTCAAAAGTTGGGACCTTGGATCTTCTCCGAGTCCGGACGATTAGGAGCCACCCCGACTTGATTTCTCCCCGGCACAACCACTTCTAGGGAGTTTTCCTTGTCTTTCTTTTTATACTTTATTGACGATTCCTCTTTGTAAAGGACCCTCTCTTATTGATTCTATCTCTTTGCTTTTGCAGATTTTTAAAGCTGTCAAGTGCCTTCCACTCCGACGCTCGACGCGAGGACGCGTCGAATCTAAGTGGGGGAGAATGATGTGTACCTGCCCTAGCCCTAGGGTCCCGAGACCGTGACGACCACCTTGGGCTAATCCGTGGCTCCGTAGGACTCGTGCCAAGTCACGTGGTCCGCCTCACCAACGGCACCACGGCCCCGAACGCTCGAGTCGTGCCAGCGTCGGGCCAACAAGGCGTCCCGTGGTCCTTGTGCGTCACGCCTCGGTTGTGCCGCGCCCCAGTTGGTACCGAGCCATCAGCCCTCGGTACCGAGCCCCACGCCTCAATACCAACCACCATGTCCGCGCCGAGCCAACCCGGCGTCGCGACTTGAGGTTCTTGCCTCGTCCTGGCGCGCCGACGCCCTTGTCGCGTCGCGCCAGCCCTTGTCACGACCTTGTCGCGACACTCGCGACTAGGCCACCGTGACCAGTATCCGTTTTTACCATATTTAGTATTATTTCCTTTCCGAACCTTTCTATTTATGTCATTTCTATTATTGTTTTGATTTATGGGCTTGGGCCTAACGTTGGGCCACTTGCATGTGTAACCCTAGTTAGCCCCCACGCCTCTTTAGGGTTTTCAAGGAGCTCCTCTATAAATAGGAGCCTCCTCTATTGTTTTAGTTACGCTTGAATTAAACTACCGTTATGCTGTCGAGTTTACTCCAGATTGTTTGTTAAGGCGTCAACCAATTTCTCTTCTCATCCCATATTCATCAGTTCTCCCTCAAAAGAGAGCACCTTCTCATCCTTTCACTTCTTTTCTCACCCAAGTCTAGTCGCTAGTTCGACTCAAATATATCGGTTCCGTGCGTGAGACGACCATTTACGAGTCCATCTTCGATCCTCTCGTGAATCTCCCAACGGGGTTCACATCACAATGTCTCTGCCTCTTTTTTGGCCCAATCTGATTGTTACCGTCAGGCCCATTAGACCCACTATTGTTTTTAACCTTTGGAGTAAAAACTCCTTCTACTCTTCCAACCCTTGGCTTTCTTTTCTCCACTGGATCTTTACCATGGGCCAGCCTTGTTCCTCTGCCAGCCTTAAAGCCCAAAAAACCATCTTCTGTTGAGAGATCCTCTGTACCCATATGGATGTTCAAATTGTTCGTAATCTTTTCAACCGAAGATACCGCAATATTCTCCGCTATTGAAACAAGTTTGTTCGTCATCCCTTCCTCAATTTTCTCCTTCTGCTTCTGACTTTCCTTGCTATTGGAGATACTTACAATCTCACTAGTCGCCCTCTCCCCCGATTCTTTGCTCAAAATTTCCTTATCAGAGATCTCAAGCGCTCCAAACCGATTTGTAGGCAAAATCAGCTGTCTTGACTCGGGAAAAGATTTCTCCTTATCCTTTCCTTTTCCATATGACACCGGAATATTCTTGGGATCTGTTTTCTGACCACCGTCCGCCGCCGATTTCTTCTGTTCATCCCCAACTTTAGCTTTGATCTTTGTCGGCTTTGGTTTCCTAGCCACCGTCATCCATTCTCCGTACGTGCCACCACTTTCAACGCAGCCCGTAGCTTTCCCCATCACTCCAACATTGATATCAACTTCGCTACTTGACGCTCCAACATGAGTTTGTTGTGACGGGCAAGGCGGGGTAACCACCGTCGGTCTAAACGGACAATTGTTTTTCACGTGACCAAACCTTCTACAATTGAAACAAATCGTGGGAATTCCCTCATACTCAATCAAGAAGCGGTCCCCATTGATGCTAATTGCACCTTTAAGCGGCCTCTCAAGATCAACTTCAATACAAATACGGGCAAATCTTCCTCTATTTGTGTATAACGTCTTCGGATCAACCCTGATCGGTCTTCCTATGCCAGTAGCCACCTTTAGTAGAATTTTTTCTTCGTAAAGCGTCATCGGGAGACCAGAAAGACGTATCCAAACCGGGGCCGACTTGATCGGATCCGAAGTGCGGAATCTTGGTGTCCAACTATGAACCGAGAGGCAGCGACCAAAAACCGTCCACGTTCCATTCGTTAAGGCTGACATGTAATCATTCTCGCACCCAAACCTAACAAGGAAACATCCATGCTCCAAATCAAGGATCTGAAAACGGGTATTGGCCCTCCACATATCACGCAATTTTCTATCCATGATGTGTAGTGCAATTGGTTGGCCCAAAAGCTTGACCACTACCGACCACTTCCAAACTGAGGCTAGCGCCTCCATAACATCATCTGCTATCGCCACAACAGGGTCCCCATTTTCACCATTGGGGAAGGATACGTTGATCTTCCCTTCAAGGAATTCTTCATCAATCACCGTTTTTGTTTGGTGAACTCCTCCGACTCCAACATCTTTCCAAGAGCATTTTTTGTCCAGAGGATCTCCCGGGGGACGATCACTCACTGCCCTATCCACTTGCATACCATTGTTTACCGATTGTTGGTTCTCCGGTGCGAACACCGGATTGGACACGACGTTCATCAGCAACGAGAAGAGAGCGTTTCAAAAGAGAGCGTTTTCTGTAATTATAATTGTTTATGTTGATGATTTGAATATTATTAGGACTCTAGAAGATATCCAAATAGCAGCTGATTATTTGAAAACAGAATTTGAAATGAAGGATTTTAGGAACTACCAAGTACTATCTCGACCTGGAGTTCGAACATATAAAGAATGAGATAAATGACCTATTGGCTTTAGTTAAAGTGCACCCATTAAGTAGCCAAATGGTAATAAGTAAAATCACTAAGTGTGGAAAAGAATCGACTTTCACTCCAAATCAAAAAATGAAGAGATATTAGGTCTTAAAGTACCATATCTCAATGCAATAGGTGCATTAATGTACCTTACTTCATTACCTCAACAATGTCATCTGATGTTATAGTGGGTTATTTGTCTTCCTAAATATATATACAATAAAGATTGTTGCTCCAAAAGCACCAAATCTTCTACAAAGTCCATGGAGACATATATATATATATATATATATATATATATTGCATAATGAATGTATGTTTAATTGAGGGAGAACATTATTGCACAATTGTACTCTTTTCCCTTGAATCTGATTTTTATCCCACTAGGTTTTTCAAAACAAGAGTTTTTAACAAGACAGTTCGTCATATAAGGTTAATAGTGAGACAATTTCAACCTGTAGTTCGTGATATGCAAAAGAATGAGATTTTTATCCGTCCACCAAATCAAGTTGAAAAGGATCAAATGGTTTATATTGAGATAATAAAACTTTTATCCCCTAAAATCAAGACATGATCATTAAAGTTAATGGGACACAATACATGCATTTGAAACGTTTCTCCAATTGCAAGATTCAACTCAAAGGCGGGATGGATGCTCAATTTAGTCAAACACGGAGTCAATTTAGTCAAACACGGAGTAAGAATTACAACTAAATTCTTTTTTCCCTAGTCTTAATTTTATCCAATCGGATTTTTCAGATAAGATTTTTAAAAGAATCACTCTTTCTCTTCCATATTTAATTGTATTCACAATTAATTTGATTGGAATCATCTGTCACCTATTTTACTGCAAACGACAAGGCTGAAAATCATTCATTTTTCACCGAGATATCAATAGTGTATTAAAATCCTACATATGGTGTGAAATTAGGAATGAACACATGTTCGACACATTATCTAGGTATATATGGTCATTTACATTCTACGTATTTTATTATTTAAGCTGGTATAATTTTAATATGGTGAATAAAATATTAAAAATAAAGAATACAAGATATGTACGTGATTGGTCAAGGGTCAATTTGATTTGGTGGACTTGATCTTCAATTGGTTGGCTAGCTTTTATTATCTTTTTTGACTTTCGTTCTCGCAATATTGATTCAATTTCCTTTCAAATAGTTCACACATTATAAATATTAATTTCATGATCCATAGAATTATTTTAACATTTCTAACACGGTTTCCAGCTTGCACCGTCCATATTACCATATAAAAAATAATAATTTTATAGTGTATAAAACAATAGTTTATTTTTTGGATAAAATAGCGCGTGAACAATTTAATGTACAATGTATCATCCTCCGTCACATGCCATATATGCTTATTCAACCCGATGTAATACAATGGGAATATGATAACTATTTTTTTTTTTAAAATCCAAAACAACTACAAGTTAAGAACTTGCAAAATAATTTAGCAATCTATTTCGCACACCTTAAAATCAGTTGAATTATTACATACAAATATACAACGTTATTATTTTACTCACATTGAATGCGTCACCCACAACTCTAACTTGTGCGCGGTTCATTCGTTAATCCACCTAACTATTCATAATTATTATTTTTTTACAGTTTCTCAAATTATCAAATTTAATCTAACACTCTAAATTCTTACATTTAAACACATAATAAAATCTTCATAAATAAATTCGCAGTGGGCTTTGAAATTTTCATGGGACAACATTTAATATCTAAAATAATAAAAACTATAAATTTATAGTAATAATTTGAAATTATCAAATTCATGATTTTTGTGATTACATTACACTTGATAAATTTGTTTCTAACACTTCATAACTATAAAAGAAAGCTTAATTTAAAAGCTTTATACCAACCTCTAGCAGAAATAGAAAATACAGATGTGTACGTACGTCTAAGTTCAGATTCAAGATAAGATTCTGTTCTTTAGTGACCTATACTTGGATTAAAGATTTCAATCAAAGGAAGCCGACATAATAATTACGTTCTTGATTGACTGTCCTCTTGATTAACATATACGAAATTGTTTATTTAATTTATAACATGAAACATTCTTGACAAAATTCCAAACTACACTATTACAAACAAATCCACGTGCAATTACTATTATTTAACTATAATTTACCTATAATGTGATTCAAGAATACATGGTAAGAATGATAGTTTTAAAAACTAAATGTAAAAAGAATTTATAATTTTTACAAATAGAATCTTACCATGTAAATGATTTTAAACAATTACCTAATCAGATTTAAATTGTGTTCTTTATCTTAATCTATAAAAAAACACTTAAGTTATTAAAATAAAGGATGATTTAATTTGTGATCTAATAGTCATGAATATTATTGCATGTTGACTGGTAATTGCCCGCCCCCGTACAACATCAGGGCTCTAAGGGGCGGAGCCCCCTAGCATGAGATTCGGGAGACAGTGCCCTCGACGGTGGTCTCGCTCAAGGGTCTAGGGGGCGAAGCGCCCCTACGGAGGGGAGAGGGGGGGCAACGCCCATCCGCCAAAATAGTATGATATGTTCTTTATTACATGCCTGATCGTGATCTATTTTAGACTTACGATCTATAATCTTATTAGGGTTTAATGAATCGATATATACTCAAGAAACGTCTGATTACTTGTAATATGTTCTCTTTAGTCTCCATAATAAAAGGATTCAGTTTCTATGCCCGTAAATGTAGCATAACGAACACACTGTTAGTGAACCACGCAAAATTTTATTTATCTTTCTTCGCTTTCATCATTCTCGTTACAACATCGATCACCTACTATATATCTAGGTTTAGTAAGGGACGAAGAAGTAAAATTCAAACATCATACCTTTAAATTTTGAATTTAAGTTATCTCAAAGCTTTAAATCAATGTAGCAAGAACGAAAAATACCAACCGCATGATGCAAAAATAAATTTCTATTGAATTTTTTTTGGTTAAAAATATATTACTACTAAACTTAAGTGATATAGAGTACAATGTAATTTGACCTAATCCAGATTTATAGTACTGATTTATGGATAATTATCATATCAGTACAGCATATTAGTGGGATATTGCTGACTTGGACCAATCAGATTTACAAGTACAATCTGTTTTAATTGGTTGGAGAAAGTGTTCACTTTTTCCATCTTTGCTAGCTAGAAATTCAACATACAAATAAACTAATAAAGAACGTGGACACCTTTAACAAAACCATTTATAGAGACTAATATGGTGTTAGATTAGACCTAATTGCTAACAGATTAGGACTTTAGGAGCAGATTTGTATT
Organism: Fallopia convolvulus; assembly: GCA_964016875.1. NCBI lineage: Eukaryota > Viridiplantae > Streptophyta > Magnoliopsida > Caryophyllales > Polygonaceae > Fallopia > Fallopia convolvulus. The sequence goes on from OZ024731.1 coordinate 56,944,573, forward strand.
GTTTCAATTAAACAATATTTTATCGTTTGAGCTTTTAACACCTTTAACAAAAAAATATTGGAGTACAAAAAACTTTAAATGAAAAGATTTTTTTAACCAAAATTGAACAAATGTCTTTCAACCAAATTTTATTTTAATTAAAATATCATTCAACCAAAATATTAGAGAATGGACTAGTCGTAAGTGATTGTTTGGTTATATTTTAAAATGATATGAATTTAAAAACTCAAGAAAATAGCCTTAAATATATGCGATTAGTTATAATATTTCCGTGTATAAAATATCTATAACTATATATTAAAACTAAAAAAGTTTAAGTCACTAGAACGATTTTGATCTCACCTTGTATTTAAAAAAATATTCTTATTATTTTAACTTTTTCCTATTAAATTCCATTTTTTTTTAAATACGCGAATAATTTGCCGAAAATTCGATTGTGACGCATTTTTTCTCATTTTTAAGTGAAACGATCAACACCATTGATTTCTCTCCATCTAAAGACTCTTATTCTTTTTTATTTCTTACCTAAACGCATCCCGCCTGATTCAGACACTCTGAGACACCCAAATGGAGCATATACGGAATATTGACTTATACACAAGTTTATAAAAGCCCATATGACAATTGTGTGCTTTGTATTTGAGAGTTTTTTTTAGTAACGAGGAATCCTCTTTGGTGGTAAACTCTAGGTCCGTGAACTAGCTAGCCGGCAAAACGTACGGACTAAGTAAATCGGTTTGCACCGACCAACTCGATCTAGTGATAGAAAGAATGGCGATACTTGGTTTTTCACCCAAGTGAAGGACCGGAGGTAAGAATTGAACCTGAAAGCTTCCAACATTCTCTGTGTCTCTTACCACTAGGTCACCCGTATAGGGCTTCTATTCGAGAGTTGATGAAAGATTAGCTAACAGATTAACAAAAGCGTGTGAATCACGAATTTATCTAGTTTTTGATGCACATAAAATAGTTAATTAGTTTTGTCTCACACACAACGCACACAATTTCGATACACATTGCCATTTTTTATGCACAAACAATATGTTTTAATTTGATGCGCACACATATATTAATGTACACAATTTGATACACATTGGTCATTTTTTATGCACAGACAATAAGTTTTCGATGCACAAACATATATATTAATGCACACAATTTGATACACATTGGCCATTTTTTATTCACAAACAATCAGTTTTTGATGAACAAATAATTAATTTAATGCACAAAATCGCAGTTTTGATAAACAATTTGGACGCACGCGCTCTATATCCGTTTTTTTCAAAAATCGCAAATAATCGCCAAAAATTCGGTAGTGACGTATTTTTCTCATTTTTAAGTAAAACGATTAGCGCTCTTGATTTCTCTCCATTCAACGGTTCTTAATATTTCTTATTTTTCACATAAGCGCCTCATTCTCATCCGATTTGACACTTATGAAACACCCAAATGGAGAATATCTTGACTTACACACGAGTTTATAAAAGCCCATAAAAATATATTCATTGCTTTGTATTTTGTGTTGATGAAAGATTAACTAACGACGGATTAGCTAAAGCGTGTTAATTACGGAGTGTAGTAATTACGAGGTCAAAGGGTTAAAGTGGGGTGGGGCTATAATCTAGTGCGGGCGACCTCACTGATGAATGATGATGAATGCCGTGTTGATTGGATGAGCTTCTGGAATTAAAACGACGGCGCTTACTCGTTTTCCACGCAAAATCCACACAAACCCACCACTTTTTTCTTCGTCCCACCGTCTCCCTTTGACTACCACTTTTTCTTCTTCTTTTTTTTTGCATTAAATAAACTTCAAACTTGTGATTTTGTCATTTTGAACATTTCACATTTGTTACATTTGTTAAATTCACAAATTTAACATTCTCTTCAATCTAGAAAATCTCCTCGTATCATTATTCATGAACATTTAAGATGCGTTTGACCTATACTAATATGGAATTAGTGTATAGTTTTTGAAAAAGTAAAACTAATAGTTGTGTTTATGGTAGTCCAAAAAAATAAATACATTAACTAATATCAATTATATATTAAGTTATTTTTGTGTAATAAAAATTAACTTTATGATCAGAATTCTCAGATGGGTGTATGCAATGAACTGCATGAGTCGTTCGAGAGTAAAATGGAAATTTTTTGATAAAATACTTACAAAGACGACAAGTAAAATTAGACAACTAATGAAGCCTAAAATGACAATTAAACGTATACTGAGCGAGTAATAAAAATTAAATTTACGATATTGCTTTCAAAGAATTACTACTTATAATCCGCCTTCAATTGCCTAGCTAGCAAGAACTCTGAGCAAGGTAAGTCGGCTTGTATTGACTGACTCAATTTAATGAAAGCAAGGTATGTGAGATTTGATTTTTCACCCAAGTGAAGAGACGGAAGCAAGTTTCAAATCTGAGGCTATCGGACATCGGCCACTAAGCCACCTCGTGTGAGATTGCTCAAATCAACCTTATTATGTCTATTGATATGCTCTCTTATTTGAGAGTTAGTTCGGTCAATAATTTCTATCATTCTTTAAATATATATCCAAAATTCTGGTCGATCAAATTACTTTCCTATATAGAAGAAACAAATTCCATCAACATCATTAATCCAGTGAAATTTCGCTACAACGAAATTTGGGAGGTTAAGATGGGATGCCTCTGCCCAAGGCAAAAGGGTATGCCGTATGTCCAATAGAAAAAACAAATTATTATGAAAAAAAGAATTGTTAAAGTTGTTTTGGAAGAATGGTAATCAATTTTCTGAAATGAGGCAAGGATTGTGGGTAATTTGTTTAACAAATAACAACAAAACTTCAAAGCCGGTGTAATTTTTAACTATTTTCTTATACTATGAATTTCATACTTACTTCTATCATTATTGTCTCTTCTCAAGGTTTTCAACCTCTATTTCTTGTATGACCAAATTTTGGTCAGGAAGGTTCAACTTCTACAACAACTAGGTTTCATTCATGCATCTACAATTTGCAGATAGCGTACAAGTATTATTATCACTAGGACCGTTACTACACAATAAACAAACACATTAAAAAAAAGTATTAAATTACACTCCAATACAATAAAATATTCATTTGCCAGCCACTGAATGACGTCATAATTTCAGTCTGCTTCTTCCTCTTAGTTTCCGTTATTTATGCTCACAAGGCGCCAGCCATTCACCAACTTGCCCTTTTGTGATTGTGCCCACCTCAAGGCTCTATATATTCTTCTCAATCCACCTTCCATTTGACTACTTACAAGAATTTTTGCAATCAAATTCAATTCTCTAACAAAAGCCCTAAAACAAAAGACTACTCATAATAGCAAAATTCCTAGTTTCTGTCTTCTTGAAATGGATTATTCAGCATGGTTGAGCACTTCTTTGGATCTCAAGGTTGGTGGAGGCCTCACCATTAATGGAAGTAGCACTCTTCGGCTACTCGACGATTCGCCGGTGAGGGAGCTCAAGAAGGAGCCACAAAGCAAGAGCACAACAATTCATCATCATGATCAAATTGGCAACATACTTGCCATCAAAGATGAGTATCCTAAGGTAGGTTTGATTTTTCTTGATTTTCTCTTTCTGGGTCATTTTGTTTGGGGAAATAAGAGATGGGTTTTGAATTTGGTTTGATTTGGGATTGATTTGCAGAGGGAAGTGGCTGAAGCTGGTGCTTTGTTAGAGGAGGAGTTGAGCAGAGTGAGTGCAGAGAACAAGAAGCTGACTGAGATGTTGGTTGTGGTTTGTGATAAGTACAATGCCTTGAGAACCCAGATGGTGGATTTGATAGGCAAGACAAACAACAACAACAACAATAACAATAACAATACCAACAACAATGAAAACATTTGCTTTGAGATTAACAATAGCACGGCGAGCTCTGGATCGAAGAAGAGGAAATCTGCAGATAGTAGTAGCAACAATAAAATGGTTGTGGGAGCAGGGGATAGTAGCTCGAGTGATGAAGAGGACGATTCGTGTGAGAAGAAGTCTAAGGGAGAGCCTATTAGTGGAGTGACAAAGATTTCAAAGTCTTATGTCAAGACAGATGCATCAGATACTAGCCTTGTAAGTTTCATCTTTGAAGAAGTGTATTTAATTTACTTTAAAGAAGAAGTTTTTGCTGAATTTTGTTTTGGATAATTCACTTGTAGATTGTGAAAGATGGGTACCAATGGAGAAAGTATGGCCAAAAGGTGACCAGAGATAATCCTTCTCCTAGAGCCTACTTCAAGTGCTCATTTGCACCAAGCTGCCCTGTCAAAAAGAAGGTAAAAAATCTTATACTTTATACCATCATTTTAATCACTAAAAAGGCCACTCTTGGAAATGCTGTGATACAAACCAAATAAAAATTTAATTATTAATCTTGGAAATGTTATCGAGTACACCGTGCCCCGATCTTGACCTCCCAGATTCCGCTGCAACTGAACCTTACTGGGTATATGTAGTTGGAGTTATATGTCTCTTTTATATAAAGAGGAGATCAACTTGTAATGAATTAAAGAACTAATCATGTTTGTTCTATGAATTTTTCAGGTTCAAAGAAGTCTAGAAGACCAATCAATACTAGTAGCCACATATGAAGGAGAACACAATCATCCACCATTATCTCATCCACAAGACACGATGACATCAGCTGCAACCACCGGAAACAACCGTCGGATGGTGTCAAACGCTACGCTCACCTCATCACCTTTAGGGCAAGGCACTGTCACTCTTGACCTAACCAAACCGAAACAAGTTCCTATTCCTCATCCCACCACCATTGTTGACACTAGTAGCAAAGTGCAAGCTACAAGTAGTAGTAGTAGCTACCAACAAAGAATCAACAACTCCTCACCAGAATTTCAAAAGTTCTTGGTGGAGCAGATGGCGTCGTCTTTGACTAAGGATCCTAGTTTCACATCTGCACTTGCTGCAGCGATTTCGGGCAGGTTTTTGCAGCAGCAACAACAGAACTCAAGGGATAAATGGTGATGGATCTCAAGGAAAGGAATCAGTGTTTTCGATTGGTTAGTGGTTAGTGAGGTGATAATTGATTGTACATACTTAGCTAGCATTTGGAAATTGGATTTGATCAATTTGGTTGAATCACAAGAAAAAAAAAAGTCCCAAATTCATTGTAATGCAGAGTGGATTTCACATTAGAAGGGTAGGTGATGAACAATTGTATCCAAATGAACATGCAATTAAAAGATCAACAACAACTCTTTGCCATGTCAAATGTGAAAAGGTGTTTTAGGGAATCTGATCAAGCAGTAGATTTCTTAGCAACAAAGGATCTTCACAATTCAGGAAATTTCACAACTCCAAATTGTTCTTGAAGGGTTGGTCTTGAGTTAGGTAAAAAATTGTTCTGTTTCCATTTTAAGGCAATCTAGAAGGTGAATGAACAAATTACCTTTGAAAACTTTTCATTCGTGTGATCTTTTCTTTCTTGAAAGGATTCTGAAACAGAGACTTTCTCTAATCAAGCTGCAGATACCGTCAACAGCTTCACAAGTATTAGGCTAGCTAGTCAAAAGGGTAGTTTCTGCCTTTAACAAATTCTTTACGTAATCTACAAAAACATTTTGTCAAGATCAGCGCCTGAATACCTTGACTTGAAACTGAACAAGACAAATAAGCATATTATATATTACATGCTTCAAAAAGCTACATTCTTCTGGTTTACTACTACCTTTTTTTCATGAAATCACTAATCACTAGAAGAACAAATCATATCCTCATTTTTAGAAGCAAAGGCTGACTCTGAAAGAATCTGACCTGCCATTGTCAATCTTGATTTGCACTATACAAGATTAAAAACAAGACAACTCTAGTTTACACTGTCTACAAATCTGAGCATAAGCTAAGAGCTCTGGCTAGTTCAAGCTCAACAGGTTCATTCCCGGGCGGTTTCTCTTCAAGGGTATCTTTGATTTCATCCTTTTCTGAATTATCAACAAGAGCCACACATTCTTCAAACCTATAGCAGCTGACGAGATGGTCGTTTGTTAGGCCGGCTGCTTGCATGAATGAGTAGACGACAGTTGGGCTCACACTCCTGAAACCTCGTCTCATCAGATCTTTGCTTATTACGTCTGCTTTCGTTGTTTTGACTGGTACTTGCCGGGGATTACGAAATTGGCTTACCACTGGCTTTTGATTGACAAAGCCCCAAATGTACTTGTCAAACGAACCGAACTCGTCTATGACCTGAACCATGCACACGAGATAAAATTAGTCCAGATACCTCGTTAATACTACGGTCATAATAATGGGAAAGTTTCTAGAAACCTGGAAAAAGTTAGTCCAGATACCTCATTAATACTACATTAATTTCAAGATACCGTCTCCCATACCGACAACTATAGGTTTGAAAGAACGCAAATTTTGACAAGATCTAGCCAGCTCTGTTCACATTTTGTGTATTGCATACCAAACTAAGACAATAATTTACGCTATCTTATATAAATGTATGTGTCAACATGTCCCTTTCTTGTACCCACTTTATAACAATGTGAATAATTGAGTGGAAAATTAACAATATGGACAAAAGAATTGACAAATAGAAGCACAACTCTTTAAAAGCACTATGATATAGGACAAAATTCAGTAAAATATCTAGCTAGAAGAACATGAGCGGCAATTAAAACTAAAGACTGTTAGCTTTACACATGTCTCTAGGTCAGATTTTATGCAAGCAGTCTACCTTAAGTTAAGCATATATATCATTTCATCCAGTATTGAGCTTTTCTACGATCTGTAAACCCATTTATAACTTTTCTTTGTTAAAGGAGTCGAAGGGACCAGCGACTTAGCATCCTTCGACTATTCATGATTTGATGAATAAATGGTCCATGTACAGTGTTCAGAAAGAGTCAAGCTTGTCAATTTGGAATCCAGTGAGAAACAAGTCTTTATATCATCACAATCCAAAAAGTTAAAAACAAGCGTATGGATACAAAATTTGGACTTGACAACATGAAGCATTGAGTGGAGGTTTCCATATCCTATTGTGGTAGTTGAGGTGCCATAAAGTGACTGCCAAGTGCCAAGAACCATTGCATGACAGCCCCACATGGATTAGAGACTTAAGAAATATGCAATTGGTCAATAGCATGCTATTTCGGTCTAATTTTCTTGTTATTACCCAAGCAGTTTTTTTATTTTTATATAAATTAATTCTAGGTGACAAGTCATTTACTGAAGTCATCTTCTTGATACTGGCTGAAAAGAGATTCAACATGAAAATATGCAGGTCATATGAAAAGATATGTCTTAGGAAATGAATCTTTACTATAGGGTTTAACAATTAAAGTACCTAAGGATTTTTATGTGCTAAGATCACAGAGATCATGATACAGCTACTTGCAAGTTGCAAGAACTAAGACCACACATCAACTGCAACAACATAACATGTATCATATAAGAAATTGTAGTATTTTATTCAACGTTCCCTTTGATCGTGTTGCGGATATAGAGAGGTGAAGTATGACTGCCTTATAGATGTAGTGCAGATTGACACTAGAGCAGAGCATTCATCAATTCAACAAGAGAGAAAAAAAACATGAGACACCTCTACAAATGTAGCTCACTAATGATAGATTTGCCTGTAAACTCCTTCACCCACAAGGATTAGATGCAGACAATCATTTTCTTACCTATTTCATTTCAGTAATGATAGATTTGCCTGTCATACTCAAATATGACATTATGTAGCATTAATTCACCTGTTTCCACAATTCCACCCACAAGGATTATCACAAGATTACTCCCTTACCTATTTCTTTCTACTGCCTCATTTACACTACACTTCAAAATTTTCAGACACTTATTTTTTAAACTTCTACAAAAATTGCTTCAAAGAAACATAGAGAGAAAATACCCTCAAGGATTGTTGCCGGCCCAATTTGTTTTATGTATAAAGGTCTCGAGAAAGGTAATTCATTAATGACTTTTGAGCTTTTGGTTATCTGGGAGTTGCATCAAAGGTTCATAGAGATTTGTTAGTCAAAAGGAGTAGCATTTTTGTTGGAAGGCAAAGGATAGTCTGAAGCGAGCTTATTCCTCTAGAAGAATGTTAGAGAGTTTAAGTTCAGCAAAGAACTCAAAACCTGGGACCATGGTGTCCAATCATACTTTAGAACCTCCTTTGGGAGCCAAATCTAAGGATTTCAATCTGATTAAAGAAAATTAAACAGCAAGCTGACATATGGATGTGTGCATGTTTGATGTATATTAAGGGAAAACTTGGTTGGGATTTTAAGGTTGGAACGAGTTCTCTGGTAGAATTGGTTTAGGAATGTCTTCAATTATCATTGGGTCAATCAAAGGATTAAACAAAAAAAAAACTATAATATGATTATTTCATTGTTCATGTACTGAAGCTTTTCCATCTGATCTGACTAGCCAATAATAGTGGTAGAAGTTTACTAATACAACCAAACTCTATTGCAAGAAGGTCAATCAAGCTAAATATTGTCCAACTAAATTTGGTAGAGCATAAAAGGAAACAAACGCATCTGGACTTATACTGAAAAAAGAGTGTATTCATACTTCATAGGCATCTCAAGATTTTTTTTCCCTAGTTCTAACTTCAACCATGTTTGATGCAGATTGTAGACAGAGACATCTTTGTAGTAGCAGCAGTATCAGGAGCACTATGGATCAAGATTGTGCTAATAGAGAAATAAATGCCAAAAGACACCCTACCCCTTTTGCATTATACATCAGGATTTAGGACTCTGGAGAAAGATATGATGCACTGATGGGAAAAAACATCAAATATTAAGGAGTAAAAACAATTGCTTGTTTTGTTAGTAGTCATTTATATTTGAATTCCACGTTTTTTGTAAATAAAGTTCAATACAACACTTAGAAATTCACTATGTCTTGTGCAGGAACTAGGTATCCAAGTGTTGATTATTGATCAGCTAATACTTGCAAAATGTGAAGAGAATCAACCAAAGAAAGACCCCGCCTAGAAAGAATAAAATCTCTTTAGTCTCCACCTTTTCTTAACTCTTTTTCTGTTAAAAATTATACCTTTCTTTATAAAAGTGAGGACTCCCGATAGCTAATGACTAAAACAAGATGATCCTGGATGCACTTCAGATATATCCAACTTATTAAATAAATTTAGATGCATACCCTTGCCCTAATTAATTAATAACACTTCAGCAAGGAACTAAAGAGAGCATGTATGTATGTATGTATACCTTGCATACTTGGCGTGCATTTTCAATGATAGCTCGCAACTTTAGCTCCGAAAGCAAACAACTACCTGGACTTCCTGGACCAGCTATCTTTTTCTCACTTAATTTGGATACAGAAGTAGGATCAAAGTCCAAAAAGACTTCCCTGTGAGGAGTAATAATTAGAGTCTACAATATCGATTATAAATATTCAGAAATTGACACAAGGATCCAACTAATACCTGAAAATTCCCCTTTTGTTCAGTATGACAGGCCATGTCAGTTCAGCCAATGCACCTGAAAGGCTAAGCAGTTCAAACAGTTTCCTGCGTATCAAAAGGGATAAGTCAGCATGAAGTTATTGGAACATTAAGTAGAGCTGTAAGATATAAAAACTAATTGAATCACATCTTGAAGTAACACATACTTGTCATCATGAACTGGAACTCCCCATTCTTCATCGTGGAAAGCAGCGTATCGAGGTTCTTCACAGGAAAGGAAAAAGTATTAGAAGCCTGACTATCAGGAGAGATACATGCAATGCACAACTGATATTGGTGAGGGAAAGAAATTAAAAACAAGCAAACTTTCCTATTTGCAATGCTCTAAGAAATCAATTGCTATCCTAAAATATCCTGCATCCTTGTCATAAGTACTAGAACACAGCACAACAATATTGCCATTTAGGCAGCCTAAACAATTACCAGACTACCTCTCTTGCTTATTCTTTCTCATGACCAATGTAGTGTCACTGTCACATATCAATTCAAATTGCAATACTCCAGTATACTCATTCCTGTCACATTTCCAGAACTTCCAGAGCAATCATGAACCACAAAACTATAATTCCTGGGGTAAAGTCATGAAGCTGGTACCAGTTTCCCAGGAAGAAACAGCAACAAAAAGCAACATCAACTTTTTTAGGAAGAAATGCCAAGAGAAAAAGACCATGGCGCCAAAAAGTCTAAGAATCGGCTCAATGAAAGGAGAATTCTACCACTACAACAGGAATAGGACAAATGTCACAGCAAATCGAGCACAAAAGCTAGCACAAAATTGAGTTTTAGGTAATTCTATACCTGTATTAGGCGTAACCCAGGAGCACCGTTTCTTTAACACCGATTTATCTACCTCATCTTCCCCATCAACTACCTTCTCAATCTTATCAACCTTATAACTGCTTCTCTCCAATTTCATTGCACCGTTCCTTCTCTTCGTCGTCAGGCTACCCCTACGTATCCTCCCAGTCGAAGCTCGGCTCTGAGAAGAGTCCGACGAAGCATCAGACGAGCACGACGCATTCATCGAGCGATTCGACCTTAACAGGTAGTGAGTACTGTGTTGCCTGAGAATCCGGGGGCCTCCGCCGCCGCCGTTCCTCAATGGCGGAGACATCGGAGGCGAAAGCAGCGCCTTTTTGTTGGCGCTATCCATCTCGTTATTCGCCGGCGGTGACCGCTCCGCCTTCTTGTGCGCCTTCACCGACGGCTTCTGCACGTCGGAAACCGCCGTCAATGTCGTTCTCCCTTTGTTTCCGGCTACGCCAAGCACGGCTCTCTGCTCGGAATCAGCTACATTGATAGATCTCACCTTCGGGCCACCGGACATTGAACGAAACGCCGGAGAATCCCTCTATTAGACTATAACAGTACTATAACCAACTGTACGGTGACAATTAGGGTTTTTACCTTCAATTCAACGAAAACAGGTGGTAAAACGCTACGAAGAAGTTAATCGAGCACAATGTACAGAGAAACCCTAGATGATGAGGCAAATTGGCTGCATTGGGGCGAAATTGCGCGGAAAAACTTCAAATTAGTTTCTGCGACTCCGTGGAAATGGATCAGAGAGCGGAGTGTTGGACGGCAATGAGGTGATCTGGTAACGGCGGTGGGAAAAACGCCATTGTTGGAGAGAATGTGAAGGAAATTGGCGAGGAATTATTGGATTCTCCAGAGTGGGGGAGAGAGAGCACGCTCAAGGGTTCTTCAGTGACACTGCTGGCAGGGTAGGTGAGGGTTTCCACTGAAAGAATGACACTTCACATCTTCGAAACTGTGATTTATTTTCAGAACACTCTCAATAATTATTTTCAAGAACTCTATAAATATTTATAAAAAATTATTATCCACACAGTAAATAATGTTATTCATAAATTTCAGAATTTTAAATTTTAAAAATAGTATTCTTATCCTATATCGGTTAGAAAAACTAATTAATTTATACTCCTATTATCTTTGTAATAAATTTTATCTATATTGTAGTTTGTCCATAAATTATGTCTTATCACTTATTTGGATAGTCGTTTTGCTACAAGCATTACATTATATGCTAATAATAGTAAGGCAATTACTATTGTTGAAACTTGTGAGGGTAACAAACCTTTAAATTTGGGATATATTTTGTAATTTTCTCTTCTTTTTTTAATTGAGAAAGAATTAAATAAATTAAAGTTATTTCATCATAAAACATCATTTTAAATAAGAACACTTAGTTTTGGATTAATATTGTAAGTTGATCAGAATTACATGAGTGTCGAAGAATTATTAAATCATTTTTCTTGTAGAATTTCTCTTATTGATTTTTTTGAGAGAAATTTCTCTTATTGAATCTTAATATCTTATAGTGCTTAATGAATTTTCATATTGGGCCGATCAACTACATTGTCTACATACATCTTAATTTATATGTAAATTTCCTAATATTGTCCAACTTGCTACTTCATAATTCTTTGAATATGTATATCCAAGTTACTTTTTTTTAATAATAAAAGAATTGAAATAAGACCAGGCAATTTCAAGAAATTAGTAGATTTTTATCCAATTTCACATATAAAAAAGACAAAGGAGTACGTATGTTGATCAATTACACAATTCACCTCTCGAAAAATATAATGTATTTGGATGCTAAATACATTGTCAAATAATTAATAGTTTTATGAATTCTTGTTTTAAAATATTTAGTGTATGCTTTATGTATGATGTTTTCGGGTTGATTCTATAGTTGGGACGGTGTTGGGAACTCATGTTCCACAACATCGGAACAACGACATTGTCTCCAGTTTTGATAATGACAAACACTATATGGCAACTAATGTTTTATGCTCAAGTATTTTAAGGGAACTTCATGTTAAGCAAAACTCTCCTAAAAGGAACTCCAGAGCGCATAACGAAACCTGAATAAATGAAGGCAGATCCCATCAAAGGAACTCAAGAGAGAGCAATTCCCAACATATGGAAAGTCACATGTGACGACAGACCATTGAGTGCAGATCGCGAGATTCTGTCTCAGACAAAGCAGAGGCACAATCTGTTCCTTTGACTGAGCTGAATGATCCAATGGTCCGATTGACACTTAAAGTTGACCTATTTCAAATGAAGTTACATGTGAAGAAAGTAAATACTTGGATTGCAAGACAATGGAAGTTTGGACAACAATGAAAATGAAGATTTCAGTCAAGGATCAAACGATTATAAGTAGTTCTCTAAGAATTCTCAAAGCCTCAAGCAAAGAAACTAGGAAAGAAGATTGAAGCATTCAAGAGAAGTCCTTGGCGACGAGTGTCCGATCTTGGCAGCGGTGAATCCAAGGTCCCCGGGAGCAAGGGAACTGTGATAGTAAAGTCAAGGTGTAAGGTTCGATTTATTTGTCTTTAGTTGAGTTGTTTGCTTAGGAACTAGGTTGAGAAGACTCACCAGTATTACTAGATGTTGGTGACTGCTAGGAACAGAGAAGTGTGAGTCTTGCCTTTTGTAACTAAGGAACAATCAATAAAACAAGTAGATCGTTCAAAATCCTCCGGTTGAGGTTTACCCATACACCTAGTTGGTTGTAGTGGGGTTCCTCTATAATGAAACTGCACTCTTTATTACTTTTATTAATTGCGATTATCTTACTTCCGCTGCCTTGGGAACAATCCAACGTCTACCAAGCTCTCACTAACGCATTACGATCCAACATCTACCCATTGGTTTAGTTACATATGAAAACATAAAGAAAAGAGGGTGTGAATTTGTTAGTGGTTATAAATGACACTTTCAAAACGTGTATTCACCTATATTACATAATACTTGTGAATCTATAATAATTGGAAATGTTCTTCTCATAAGACCAATAGTGCAATACAAATAGTTGATTTGTTTTAAGTCAAAACAAAACTTTCAAAGTTAGAACAATATACTATTGTATGATTAACCTTGCAGCTTTGGTAGGAATTACATTTTTTATTGGTGCAGTTTATCGGATAAATTGATAAGTCGAGATTTTATTGTCACAGTTAGTTATGTAATCTGGGATTATTATTTTATAAAGGGTTTTCTAGTGTATGCTCAATTTTCTTAATTAGATATTTAAAATTAAAATAATGTGTTTGAAAGATCTTCCATTTTATTAAAAATAGTATTTAATATTAAGTTTAAAAACAATTCCTACAAAAGAAAACTTAATTATTGTCAGCGTGTGTCTATTACAAATGTGAGGTGTTTAAAAATTTGAGGTGAGACACGTTAACTAAAAAAGTTTCACATTAAATGCCTTTTTAGAGTAATTTTGAAAAAAAAATAGAGGCCCTTTGCATTTATATTTAGGGCCACTAAAATAGTAAGTGATCTATCTACCTAAACATGTTCATGCATGTGCCCTAATGAATTTAGAAAGGTGGATTATAAACGTAATTAAAACTTACATAATATACTCCACAAACCAAAAATAATATCGTTGCAACGGCTAGTGAGCAAAAAATACACGAAAACAAAAGAAAAATAGAAATAGAAAATAATAAACAAATACTTCCAAGACGCGCCCAAAAGGTTATCGTAGTAGGCTTTTTCGAACCGTCCGATTGATCCCGATCCAATGGCCTACATCTTATCTCATATTTGACCGTTGCACCGCCTTGCTTTAAACACTCGTAGCTCTTCGACGACGAAGAAGACGAAGGAATTCTCAGAGCGCGATCCAGAGGGAAAACGGGAGAGAAGACAAAGATCCAGATAGGGAGAAATGGCAACGAGAGTCTCCGCTCCCCAAGATCAACCTAGAGGTACACAATCACTCTGCAACAAGAGTTTCCGCCATGTTTGAATATCAAGTATTTTCGTGTTGTTGTGTTTCGATCTTCAGAATCTCGAATTTGTGATTTTATTCTGTAATTGATTCCGAAACTAATCTGGATTTCGCCTGAAAATCTCGAATTTTGTGATTCTTTGATCAATTTTGGGAGTAGTTCTTCTGAGGGTTTCTTCGGTCTTTGTTCTTGTTACAATCTAGGAATGTGAAGTGAATTCGAGTTCTTTCGTTTTTTGCTGATAGTTTCTCGTATCTGATTGACGATTGAAGGTGAGATTAAGCAGAAGAATATGCAAGGAGAAAGAAGAAAGCGAACAGCTTTAGGAGATATTGGTAACTTGGTTGCTGGCCCGGCAATCCAAGGAAAGCCCCAAATTCAGATCAATCGTCCAATTACAAGGTTTGAGTTACATATTATATTTGTATTCTTCATCTTCTTTTTCTTTTATGATTTCCGATGAAACTGATCTGAAACAAAAACTTGAATCAGAAGCTTTGGCGCACAACTACTGGCAAATGCACAAGCAGTCGCAGATAAGAACAAGGTAAATCTTCAAACTCTACCAAATTTGGGTGTTTCGATTCTTTGGAATTGGATCTTGAAATTGCATATGAACATGTGGGTTTCTTGATTGCAGAAACAATGTGAGCAATTAGTTGATCTTAAACCTAGGGCTAAAAAAGCAATTACCGTTGCTCCCAAACCCACCACCAATTCTGTAAACGGCGAAGTTGTCAAGGAAGAAGGGCCTAAGAAGAACACTGGTCCCAGTTTCACTTCTGTCCTCTCTGCACGTAGCAAGGTGAAAATATAAAGTGACTTACTTAGTGTGAATTTAATGCTACTTTAATACTTTTGGCCTCTAACAATTACAGTATACAATTTTTGTACACAGGAAGCTTGTGGGGTACCAAATAAGCCCCAAAATTTGGTTGTAAACATTGATGAAGGGGACATTGAAAATGAGCTTGCAGTGGTTGAATATGTTGAGGAAATTTACCAGTTATACAGGCTCACTGAGGTACAATTTTGTTGGGCCCTTATCTTTACACTATTTGTTGATGATGAATATGAATGATGATACAGATTGTGTGTGTGATGTTTACAGGGAGAAAATAGAGTGCTGGATTACATGTCTGCACAGCCTGACGTCAATGAGAGGATGAGATCAATTTTAGTGGACTGGTTGATTGAAGTTCACTACAAGTTTGAACTGAGACCTGAAACACTTTATCTTACAATCAATATAATTGATAGATTCCTCTCAGTAAAGTGTGTTCCTAGGAAGGAACTTCAGCTTGTTGGTATGGGTGCTTTGCTGATTGCCAGCAAATATGAAGAGATCTGGGCTACTGAGGTAATTATTCAATAATTCCTCATAATGGGTTACATAGAGAGTATAAATGGACAAGAAACTAAATGATTTGCTGAATTTTTTGGTAGGTGAATGATTTGGTCTGCATATCTGATAAAGCATACACAAGAGAGCAAGTGTGTGCAATGGAGAAGTCAATTCTAGGGAAATTGGGGTGGCTGCTAACTGTGCCCACACCTTACATGTTTCTTCCTAGATTCATCAAAGCTTCAATTCCATCATCTGACACTGAGGTACATAATACATACATGAATATTTTTATCAGGATTTGTTACTGTTTTGTGTTAAACTGATTTCCATATTATGTTGGCAATGTAGATGGAGAATATGGTGTCTTTTTTGGCTGAGCTAGGGATAATGAACTACTCTGTAACAATTTCATACTCGCCATCTATGCTAGCGGCGTCTAGTGTTTACGCTGCTCGGTGTACACTCAACAAGTGTCCCTCTTGGACAGAGACTCTACAGCATTACACTGGATACTCAGAGGATCAGCTCAAGTAAATTTCATGATTTTCAACTTCTTTTAGTTCATCATATATTATAGGAGTTTATCAGATTTTAACTGACTTTGGTTTATTCTTCAGGGTTTGTTCTAAGATGCTGGTGAGCTTGCATTCATTGGCACCAGAAAGCAAGCTCAGGGCTGTTTACAAGAAGTTTTCAAAACCAGATTTCGATTCGGTTGCTCTAAGAAGTCCAGCCAAAAACCTTTTGGCCTGATGATTCATAATGTTTTCGACCCACACGTGCGCGCGCATTCATGTCATGGATTAACATTACCGGAGTATAATGTTATCCTAATTGGACTTTTCTCAAGGATTGCTATATATTATAGTGTATCATAGAAAAGTTGCTGAGCTTGCATTCATTAATTGTAATGAAATCTATTTGCTGTTCTTTTGATTTGATTCGGATGATATTTAGAATAATATCTCTTCACTCTCTTTTGTAATCTCCTGACACTCTCTTGTGTTTGACATGGAATTGAAATTTTATTCTTGGTTTGGATGTTATAATGCAAAGATATTTTTTTGTTTATTCCTCTCTTCTTCCTGTGACTCTTTCATTCTTAAGCCTTGTGGATGGTATTTCAATAACTAAATATTTTAAAACCAAGAGAATACATCCAAAAATGTCAATTAAGGATAAAAATATGAGGCAGGAAATAAAGGAGAAAACTTATCCAAAAAGCCTTTCTCTTCTCCTATGAAAAATGAAACCAAGAGAAACAACAAAGTGCAGGAGCATCTCTCCTATCAATGGCTACTACTTCTGTATTACCTAAACACATCTCACCATCATTCCTCACAAACTCAACTTCCTTCTCAACACCTCACTCAAACAACAGCTTACCCTTTTCAGATCACAATTACCCACATTCCTCCAAGAAACTGAAACCAGTTCGAGCCAAGAAGAAGAACTCATACCTAGACCCATTTGATGATGGAGAGGACCCCTCAATGGACTATGGGTCCTACTATGTGGATGGGAAGCAAGAAGAGGATCCGAGACCACCAGACGACCCGAAAAGCCCATACGGGTTTCTCAAGTTCCCACCGGGCTATGCCGTTGAGGTGGCCTCATTGCCATTGAAGATTAGAGGTGATGTGAGGAGGTGTTGTTGTGTTATCTCTGGTGGGGTCTATGAGAATTTGCTGTTTTTTCCTGCTATTCAGCTTATTAAGGATAGGTATCCTGGAGTTCAGATTGATGTGGTTACTTCTGATAGGGGGAAACAATGCTATGAATTGAACAAGAATGTGAGGTGGGCTGAGTATTATGATATTGAGGATCATTTTCCTGATCCTGCAGAGTATACTGATATGGTTGGCATTCTTAAGGTTGGTGGGTGCTTCAATTGTATACTTAAAATCTATGTTACCAGGAAAGTCTAATAGGTGAAAATTGGTTATGTTAGAGTTATAGTATGCTTTATGCATTATAAAGTCAAAAAAATGATGTTCAGTAAGCCCAAATTGTAATGCTTTATGATGAATTGATATAATGTATCTGGGTCATAAAACTTGATGCATATTAAATCAAGTGTGATAATGCACAAGTTCTTTATAGGGTATGACATCCATCCAAACAAACCTTATATGTATCCAAAATTGCTCTAATTTTCTCTTGGTATCCTTACATTTATACTTAAAATCTATGTTACCAGGAGAGTCTAATAGGTGAAAATAGCTGAAAATTGGTTATGTTAGAGTTATAGTCCCTCTGTGGAACATGATAAATGCATTATATAGCATGTCTTATGCATTATAAAGTAAAAAAAAATGATGTTCAGTAAGCCGAAATTGTAATGCTTTATGATACATTGATATGATGCATTTGGGTCATAAAACTTGACGCATTTTAAAATTTAATTCCTGATAATGCACAAGTTCTTTATAGGGAATGGCATCCAAACAAACCTTGATGTATCCAAAATTGCTCTAATTTTCTCTTGGTTTACTTACATTTATATGTAGTAATGTGTTCTTGATGGGTGTGTAGAGTCGGTACTATGACATGGTGTTGTCGACCAAGCTAGCAGGAATCGGGCATGCTGCGTTTTTGTTCATGACAACAGCCAGGGACAGAGTTAGCTACATTTACCCAAATGTTAATGCAGCTGGAGCAGGGCTATTTTTGTCTGAAACATTCACACCGGATACCACAAATCTCGCGGAGGGAGGGTATAACATGTAAGTCCTCAAAAGTCATGGATATAATCTGTAATTTTTGAGAAGTTGGAAAAATGCATGTGTTGTGCCTTGACAGGTACAAAGAGATGGTAGATTGGCTAGGAAGGCCAGGTAGGAAAGTACCTAGACACTCGGTTCCTCCATTGAAGGTATCAATCTCGAGAAAATTGAAGGCGTATGTGGAGGCTAAGTATAAGAAAATAGGACTTGAGAAGGGGAAATACATTGTGATTCATGGGTTGAAGGCAGATTCAAAAGCCACAATGCAATCTAAGGGAGATAATGATAGTTTGTTACCAATTGAGATATGGAGTAAGATAGCCGCGGATATAAGGTAATCTAAAAATCCGATCTTTATATATAAAAATGTCTTTATAAACAGAATGAAGAACAAAGCCTTGCAATTTGTGTTTGTTCATCAAGAGAATGAGATTGTTCATCATGTCAATCAGGGAATTTACACCGTTGTTTGTGATTCCACACGAGAAATTTAGAGAAGATGTGGAGGACATTGTTGGTGAAAATGCTAAGATTATGTTCATCACCACTCCTGGACAGGTATTCATGTGTTTTCTTACACAAATTTGTTTATCACATAGTTTCAAGTGTCCTAAATTAGTGCAAGTTTGATTTTTTGCTTGTTTTTTGTATTCATGTGTTTTCTTACACAAATTTGTTTATCACATAGTTTCAAGTGTCCTAAATTAGTGCAAGTTTGATTTTTTGCTTGTTTTTTGTATTCATGTGTTTTCTTACACAAATTTGTTTATCACATAGTTTCAAGTGTCCTAAATTAGTGCAAGTTTGATTTTTTGCTTGTTTTTTCAGCTTGCAGCTTTGATCAATGACTCTGGAGGAGTGATATCAACAAATACAGCAGCCATTCATCTTGCTCACGCCCGCGAAAAAACTAGGTAATCCTAATATTTACAAAGACTACATTGAAAAAATTTGAGTTCTTGATCAAATACAACAACTAATTAGAACAAAAATAAGCCTAATTGAATAAGTTGATGCATTTGCTTGTTTTCTATGCAGCGTTGCTTTGTTTGGTTCAGAAGACAAGGCGAAGGTGTTTGTACCGAATCCGGAGGAAAAGAAGTGCATTATAATCTCATCTAAGACTGGAAAGTTGATTGATATCGACGTTGAAGCAGTGAAGAATGCAATCAAAGTGTTTGATTTGGTACCTGCTCTTGTTTAAACAAGAGAATGATTCTGAATCTGTACTACTGCCTATAGTTTCTTGGCCATGGCTGAATTCTTTGGCAATTGCCTTGGCACTGTGCACCCTCTTGTATAACCCACTTCACTTGTACAATAAAAATGTGTATTATTTGAATGAAGAAACTGTGTGTATTAAGAGTTATATAGTAGTGTGCTGGTTTAAAGAAATCCTAACAAGTCACTTGATAGTTTGAAGGTTAGGTTGTTGATATGCCTTGAATCAGTCGTTGACCGGAACCTGTCAGGCTGCCCCTCGTCGGTGGTCTCGCTGACTGGTCAGCGAGTCAGGAGTCCAGGCCCCCTGGCGGGGGGACTAGGGGCAACCCCCATCCGCCCAAACCATATACAATATTAATTATTGTTGGGCCTCTTGTAATCTATTTGGGCCTATGGCCCATAATCTGTAATAAGGTTTTCTAAGTCAGTATATAAACTCTCGAAATAACTAATATTCTGTACTCTGTAATCAGCCTCCGTAATAATATACTCTTTCTCTGCCCGTGAACGTAAGTAACACACCGTTACCGAACCACGTAAATCTCTATGTCGATTTTGTTTATTGTTCTCGTTCGATCTCTCGTTACAACAAAGATCATTTTGTTGGAAAACTAGCATGTTCTCGCTTAGTGGGATTAAAAATGGTCAAGACGCAGATTAGCTAAACCAAGTGCTTAACTATACAAACTCACTTTGTATTACTGTATAAGCAAATATTTGTACAAGACTGACTATTTTTGTGGGCATACTCACTAATTTACTCGTTCACTCACATTTGGGTTTCACTTGGATTGCTCTGTTTATAGTTCAGCAAAGTTGGTTCAAATGACCAAAGGCACCACTGACCTTTTATCACCTCCAAAGAAGATATTTGAGAATTCACCTTGATATATAATTGTTGGTGATTTTAGTGTCATTGGTTATTTGGTAATTGGGGTTCACATAAGATTAAAGAGTTCAATTTTACTATAGTGTGGGCTTGGAGGTACAATAAAAACACTCGTATAAGCGGACTCGAACCTGAGATTAAGGGCTTGCTACACTTATTTATTATAGTATGTTTTGTGGTGAAAAAGGTCTCACTTAAACTAAAGGGTAAATACTACAAGTTAGTAATTAGACACGCAATGTTGTGTGGTTCAGAATGCTGGCCTACCAAGAAGGCGCATGAGCAGAAATTGATGGTAGTAGAGATGCGTATGTTGAGATGGATGTGCGGGCACTCGAGGTTGTACAAGATCAGAAACGAGGTGATTAGGAACAAGGTCGGAGTGGCTGGTATAGGGCATAAGCTGAGAGAATCGAGGTTGCGTTGGTTCGGGCACATACAAAGGAGACCACCAGAGGCCCCGATACGCAGATGTGAGGGGTTGGTTCTTAACGATTTTCGTCGGGGCAGAGGTAGACCGAAGAAGAGTTGGAAGAAAGTCAAAAATCAGGATCTCACCTTGCTAGATATTCCAGTGGACCTGACAAACTGTAGGGATCTTTGGAGGGAGAAGATCACGGTGGATGAGCGGTAGTTGAGTCTTAGCCGGCGAGGAAGGGCCCTCATCCTGCAGCTTTGCGTTCTCTCTCTCTCTCTCTCTCTCTCTCTCTCTCTCCAGCGTCGTTTTTTCCTTGTTTTTGGTCTCTAGGCCTTTTTTACACACCCTCTCGATTCTTAGGTCGATGGAAGGTTGGGTACAATCCTAACTTTTCAGACCTTGCCCGAGGCAGGTCCACATTGGGTTGTTGTTGTTGTTGTGTTAAAGGTAATTAAGTTTTATGTATTTTGAAGAAAAAAGTAAAACCTTTTATTAAAAAAAGCTTTTTAATAAGAAGTATACCAAGCCGTAATAAATAATAATGTCACACTTTGCACATATTAGCAATGTGGACTCAAAACAGTATACAATTAACTGTTGTGGCAACCGACATAACCATTGTCTTTTGGTTGGCCCCGCTTTTATAAAAGGACGTTTCGGTTTATATATGGGTGACTTAGGAAATCATAGATCAATCCCTTTCCTGGTTGAAGGCATTCAAACAAAACACAAGATCTCTTCGTGTATCTCTTCAGTTCAAGCCAAGAAATAAGATGGTCATTTCTCTTCCTTGATTGAAAGCATTTGAACAAAACACAAAATCTCTTCGTGTATCTCTTAAATTCAAAGTTTCAAACCTAGAAATAAGATGGTTATTTGTTTTAGGCCGAACGACCGAAAACCACCCTTATAATATGCCATATTGCTCTAAACCACCCTTTTAATATCAATTTATCGGAAACCACCTCTAATACCCATTCCGTTAAAAGACAACCACCCCTACTCAATTTCCCGTCAAATGGCCGTGTACGCGCGCGTGCGGTGAGTTTTAAAAGCTCGATTGAGGATTTTTTTTTACCTTTTCTATATTAAACTTTACAAGCTTTTCCTATTTTAAATTATTATTCACCCCCTTCCTTCGTGAAACTCGATAACTGAGGATCGAAGACGACCGAAGCTCTTTCGGACGACCGAAGACGTCCGACGACTGAGAAGGATCCAATTGAGTTGCCATCAAAGCTCTTTCGGTTGTAAGTTTGAATCATTGTAAACCCTAACTTTTCGTTTTTTGTAATGTTTTGGTTTTTTGATTGATATGGGCTTCGATTGTTCGAGTCAAATTGAAGAAATGTTAGTGTGAAATTGAGGGTTCAATCTCAGTAAATGAACGAAATGATGAATTTCATGATCAATAGAGTTGTACAGGAATGGTGAATTTCATGCTCAATTTGTACAAAAATGGTAAATTTCATGCTCAATTTGTACAAAAATGGTGAATTTCATGCTCAATTCATGCTCAATTTGTACAGAAAAAGCTCGATTGAGGAATATCTGAATTGGGGGTGAATCTCTGAAGAACAATTGTACAGAAAAAAAGCTTAATTGAGGAGGGAAAAAAGCTTGGTTTGAATTTCTAAACAATAATTGTTATCATGTCAATGTTGATGATCAAAACCATGGTTTCACAGGTTATTAATGTCAAGCTCAAGTATATCATCATCAAATTCACAACAAAGGGTTTGTCATTGTGGCCTTCAAGCAAAGGAATCCATGGCACATACGGAGAGGAACTATGGTAGAAGGTTTTATGGTTGTCGTCAATATGGATCCTCAAAAAAATGTAACTTCTTTATGTGGAGAGATGAAGAGTACTCTAGCAGAGCCATATATGTCATCAATAAATTGGTGAAGGAGAAAGAGGTGCTAGAAGGAGAGACAAGACAATTATTGGATTCATGTACATCTCTTCAAATGGAGACGCACAAGATGAGAGAAGAGCTTGTTGTTAAGAAGTCCTTATTGGAGA
This sequence comes from Fallopia convolvulus, assembly GCA_964016875.1. Taxonomy (NCBI): domain Eukaryota; kingdom Viridiplantae; phylum Streptophyta; class Magnoliopsida; order Caryophyllales; family Polygonaceae; genus Fallopia; species Fallopia convolvulus. The sequence continues at coordinate 56,967,466 of OZ024731.1, forward strand.
GGTTGGAGGCTGAAAAGGATGCATACAATATGAACTCTGAAGCTATGATTAGGAGATTGAAGCATTATGATCAAAGTCATGTTATTGTTATGGTTGTTGTCTTATTTGTATTCATGTGTCTTAATGTTGTAATGGTCAAGTGGTCAATGTAGTATTCTGTTGCAATTATTCTGTTGCAATTCTGTTGCAATGTACTATTCTGTTGCAATTATGTTGTAACTCTCAAAACTTGACAGTGTAACTCTCAAATCTTTTGTATTAATCTTTTGTTAAAACAATCATGTTTCATATTGTGTGTGTGTGAGTGTGTGTGTGTATGTGTGTTGGATTTAGGCATAGAAGCAACACAGAGTGACATTACCAACACAAGGAGTGACATTACATGTTGACCTTTTGCTAAAACTGAGAGTGACATTACCAACAGACAATTTAGGCATACAAGCAAGTGTTTAGTACAGAATCACCTTACTAACACAACAGGCCCTTACTAACACATAGTTTTAGTTGCAATACCTAACACATAAGATGCATCACATTACCAACACACAAGTGACATCAAAGTTTGGATTTAAAGTAGTTCAAAAGCACCCAACTTTGGATAATATACAGAGTTTAGACAAAAATTGACAAAAGAAAACAAGTCTTAGGTCTACATCATTTCTTCTTAGAACAGCCACTGGCCTTGTGCTTCCTTGGTGAGCGCCTAAGTGTAGCAACAAGTTGCTCTTTAGATGCAGTCATACTTCTTGTGGATCTTGGTTGAGGAAGATATGACCTTCCTTGAGAGGTTGTCACCTATGCAAACAAAGTAGGCTATGAGCTAACATACTACATGACCAAATTTAGAAGCATACTTCCAAAATGAAGGAAAAGTTCTTATACCTGCACAGAATTCCCAACAACACAGCTTGAAGATTGGCTTCCAATGTTTACTTCAAATTGAGATACTTGAGATGGTTGGGGTGGACCATGCTGAGAGGGCTCTTGCACAACAGGCCCTTGGTCACTTCCAGCTTGAGATGAATTTTACATCATAAGTGAAGGATGCTTCATCAAGAGAGTTGTAACTAATATGACATGTAAAGTACAATTGCGAAGAGTATGTTATGGTTTTGTTACCTTTCTTATGTACTTCCTTTTTTGTGAATTCACATAGACAGTGCTTGCATTTGTAGGTCTTCCTCCTTTGTTATGTGCATTTGGTTGCTGCTCAGGGGGTTTAGGGGGGTTCTTGCAATGGTTCTTGTAGTGGCCTGGTTGCCCACATTGATCGCACTTTGTTTGTCCAACTATTCTAATCCTTTTCTTCTTACTCTCTTCCCCAAGCTCTCTTCTTCTGGACTTCCTCGGCCTCCCTGGTTGAACAACATAACTAGGTGGTTCTGGTGCCTGTTGAGTAGTCCTCTCTCAGTCAGCTTCTCCAGACATAGGATAGATAATGGGACTGTAAGCCTTCAAGTACATCTCCTTGCTGAAAAATGGATGAATATAGTCTTCCACTGGGCGCCTCTCCTTCAGTATGCAGCACATTCCATGAGGGCAAGGAATTCCACTCAAATCCCACTTCCCACAGCCACAACTCCTCTGACCTAGATCTACCACATATGTCCTGCCATAATGGTCAACCTCAAACATGTCTGCACCCCCATAGAAAGGTGTACAACTCCTTAGGCATTCTTGCTTGATAGATTCTATTCTCTTCATTGTGTGAGGTGTAAACTGTCCCTCATATTTCAACATTCCCTCACGCTTGGCCACAAACCTCTTCATCAATTTCCTTCTGATCCACTCACACATTGATAAAATGGGTAGCTCTCTTGCAGGCAGAATTAGAGAATTGAAACTCTCACAGACATTGTTAAGAAGCATGTCAGATTTGGTGTCATGCTTGAATCCATGCCTTGACCAAGTGTTTCGGTTTGAATCAATCAAGTATTTATGTGCTGAATCATCAAGCTTCTTTACCTCATCCATTGCATACCCAAAATCTGTAGTGTTTGATGCCCTAGCAGCTGCCCACACAGCATCCTTGTAAGTCTTGCCTGGCCATTTTGTTTTGAAGTTGTTGTACATATGCCTAACACATACCCTTGTTGGAGCTAGTGGGAAAACATCTCTTAGAGCCTCAATAAGACCCTAGGAAAAACAACAACAAAAGAACACAAATAGCTTAAGTTAGGGTTTAGATATATTAACAAGCATGGAAGATATTTGGATATTTAAAGGAAATTTGTACTAAATGCAAACCTTTTGCCTATCAGACATGAATGTTGGATTGCTCTCTCCAATATCTCTTGCCAACAGCTCAAGGAACCAACCCCATGTTTCCTTTCTTTCTGCCTCAACAATAGCAAAAGCAATGGGATAGATGTTCTCATTTCCATCCTTACCAACTGCAACCAATACCTGACCAGTGTATGCACCCCTAAGATGACAACCATCCAACCCTATTATAGGTCTACAACCTTGTAAGAAACCCTTCTTGCATGCATCTAAACACAAATACATTCTTTGGAATAATGGCTTCTCTGGATTGTCTAGGCACACTTGAACATAGCTAGAACTCCCTGGATTCCATCTCCTAATTGTTGCAGCATAATCCCATACCCTTCCATATTGCACCCTAGCATCCCCCTGAGTCATCAACATAGCCCTCTTCCTGGCCTTCCATGCTTGGTTGTATGAGATGTTAATAGTATGGTCTCTTCTCACAGCATTCATAAAGCCTTGTAACTTCCATTGTGGGTCATCTCTGTAATACTCCAAATACTTTTCTGCAAGCCAAACTGAAGTCATCTTACTATTCTCATGTTGCCATCCACAATCATGTTTTCCAGTAATGGACTTCAGTTGAAAAGATCCATCTTTCCCCATTTTCTTAGCAGTGGCTCTAAAATGACACTTGACAACCTTGCATACACACTTTTTCCTTGAATGTTTCATAGAGCAATCACACTTCAGTTTGCAATAAACAGAAACCCTGGACTTGTCATTGTGTAGATAATGCTAATCACCACCATTTTCAATTGAATACTGTCTTAGTGCCTTTCTAAAGATGTCATTTGAACCAAAAATCATGCCCTCCTTAAGATGGATCCTTTTTTTGAAGTCAACAAGAGGGTTGAATTCAGCATACCTGACATGTTTCTTCTTCTTGGACTCATCATCGGATGACCCACTTACACTTTTTAATTCATCAGAATCATCTAATGGTGGCTCATCATCCACATAATCTCCTCCACCATCTGTTGCTACAGCTGCACTGAATTCTCTAAAATGGCCAACATCCTCATCAATATTCTCTTGAAACAACTCATCATCTTCATGTTCACTTTCTAAATAATCAAAATCTCCACCATCATCTGAAGACTCTGATCCTAATACATCCTCATCACCCTCATCTGAATCCTCTGATTCTAAGTCAGCATTTGTTAAGTTTGGGAAGTTGGCTATTGGAAGAGTTGTTAGGGTTCTGGTGCCTGCTGGGATTGGTGGTGTTGTGTTATGTAGTGAAGAGCTAAATGGTGGTGGATCTCTTGTTGGTGCAGATTGAGTATTGGGCTGTGAAGTTGGGCCTTGGGCTCTCAATAAAGATGGGCTAATCTCTTGACTCTGGACCACATATACATGTACCACTCTATCCCTCCCAACACAATCAACCATCTTCATCACATCAGCATCTCCCCTTATTTTTGTCAATCCCCTATGAATGGTTTGTCGTGGCTGTATGTACCAAAGCTCTTCTATGTTGGATTGCTGACAAACTTCTTCCTTGAATATAGCTTCCAAAACAACCTTTGAAACCATGTATGGATCAAGATCTGCATGAACATAAGCCTTTGCCTTCTTGTAGCATAGCTCACCAAGCTTAGAAAGGTAGAATTGACCCTCATACAAATACCTCACACTTATATTTGCCATTGAAACTGTAAAAAAAGGAGTAAAACAAACAAATGCATTTTTTAAGATATTCCCTGCAGAGACACGTCACACCAACTGGATAAAGTTGTTCTATGAGTCGTGTTTTTGTCTATATGTATATATTGTCCCCACTGCCATAAAATAATGCTCAACAACCAAAAGATTCTCAACACAACACCCTATTGAATGACATAGCCAGTATACATCACAATCTCTAAAGCAAAAGCAAAAGCATCGGGTGGCAACACAAATGCAGAAAATCATCGAATGACTCATAGAAATGCAGAAAATCAACCAAAAATCATCACAACTATTTAACAAAACAAGGGTTCAGAGTACTGTATACTCACCTTCTACTAACAAAAGCGCCTCTCCTCAAATTTGGGTATTCTTCAAACCAGAACACAATCGAATAGCTAGGCCATCGACGAACCTCACCATCCCATCTTCAAACGAGCTCGAAATCATATAGCAAAACAAGCTTTGTGGAAGGTTTTTGCCTCGTCGTTGCTCGGATTTTGAAAGCACCTCAATTTCTGCCTCGTCGTTGCTCCAAACCCTAAATTTCTATCTCAATTTTGATATCGAAATGGGAATTGGGGGTGGGTCTCGTGAGGATTTGGGGGTGGGTTTATTTAGGTTTTTTGCTTTGATACATAAATGGGAAATTCAGAGGTAAAAAGATATATAAAAGGTAAAAAGAAATAGAATGAGAATTTTAACACTCACCGCACGCGCGCGTACACGACCATTTGATGGAATGGGTAATAGAGGTGGTTGTCTTTTAACGGAATGGGTATTAGAGGTGGTTTCCGGTAAATTGTTATTAAAAGGGTGGTTTAGAGCAATATGACATATTATAAGGGTGGTTTTAGGTCATTCGGCCATTGTTTTATCCCAAATTAGAGTTTGTGTACCCTAAGGCACATATAGAAGTTAAGTTGATTGGTGATCAATCATCCGCACACATCCTAATTTCAACAATATCTTCTACCTTTACTAGATTATTTTAGAGCAAGCTAGCTCTTTCATTTGGGCCTCTATTTAGGTGATTGGGCCATTTAATTGGGTAGTCCAAGACTTTAAAGAGGAATCCAACACATGCTTCAAATTAAGGCTCTATTCGGTTGGGACAAGTGGAGTGGGAGAGATCTAGCCGAGACAAATTAGCAGGGACAAGCTAAAGAAGCTTGGGAGGAGGAGGAGGGGGGCGCTTATCGGGGACAAGCTAGTAGAATTCTGTTGTTGGAAGCCGCTCCCGCTAGTCGGCAAGCTCGGTGTCGAATATGGAAGAAGGAGTTTGATGCTTTTCGCTTCGAACGAAACGCTCCAGCTCCGAAATTTTCGCTAGTGTCGAACGAGCCCTAAGTTTATAATGCAAAGAATTGAAACGAACCGATTAATCAGTAACCAAATTGTTATTATGTACTAATCGAATGTATAACTAATTAACCGACTTCTGGTTAAGCACAATATTGGTCAAGTGAATTTGGACACCCCTATTTGACTAATAGATAACAAATTTTGTGAATACTCCTTTTTTGAATAGAAGCCATATGTAATTGGTGTCTGGTGGTGTATCCCACACCCAAAACATTCGCTCATGCCAACAAGAACTTAGGACCAATGCTTTTGTGCATCAAATTCTAGGTCGTGGGGGAATTTTACTACAGAAGCTTGATATTGGCCAATTGAGCACCAAGTTAAAAGAAAGCTTGTAAATTTCCATTGTTAAGCGATCAAAGTGGCAGGAATCAAATCTCCACTGATTTTTAACTTTTTTTTGGGTATCAAATCTCAGTAGAAGAAGCTTCTTATTGTGAGCATGATCAAGCAAGAAATAGGGCATCATTCAATAACTTTTGAAAGAATTCTTGTGAATGGATTGAGAATCATGCAATTGAAAATCCACCCAAAGGAAAAGATTAAAATAATACTAATCACCAGTTCATCTAATGGAATGAGACGTTAGGTTCCCTTAAGCATGTGTTTAGGGATTCGAGTCGAATCTCCTTGCCAGAGTTTATGAAAAAACTGAATTGAGAGAGTCACTTTCATTAAGAACCTTTGCAGTACTTGGTCCAAACATAGAGCGATTTTGACCGATCGAACCGAGAGATTAAATAATATTAGAATAGTTATTAGCCTAAAGTAATGCCACCATTGCTAGGGAAGTAGCGAGGCATTTTCATATGGGCATCCTTTGAATATTTAATTTGTTTCATATATAAACCCTAGAAGCATAGTTGAAGATTCTTGATGGTTATCAATTTTAAACCATTCGGTTATATTCCATTATCAAGATGCCTTCATCTCAATCACTAATGCACTATATATGGACTCTAATTAGAACTACCACCATAGATAATTACTTGACAAAAGATAACTCAATTCAAGGTACCCATGACATGAAGCTAGTGTATGTGCAAAATCAAAATCAGAAATTATTTTCTAAACTAGGATAGATAAACTTTAGAAGAAAAAAAAAACAATAATAAGGAAATCTCCTCTGGTGTAAGTAATACATGAAAAATCTTAGAGTAAAATTAAAAGTATAGTTAGCAAGACGATCAACAACCATATTCGTCTCGCGATAAATGTGACTCTGGTTCCTACGTAAAAAGCCATATCATTGCTACACCAGGCTAAAAAGAGGACGGTTCTTACGCAAAAAAGTCCCGGGACATTTCGAGTAAATATTTTCATTGATTAGCCGAAAATTGCCTACTTTACAAAAGTCCCGGGATATTTGTAGAGAAGAGACTCAGCATGAGACATGACTATCAATCTAAGATTAGAAAGCTCAATTGAAAAAGAAACTTAAGTCAAGGCAATGGGACTCACATTAGTCACATTAGACATTGCTCATAATATTCGCTTCTAGGTTCCTTTCTTTCCCCTTCTTTTGGTCTAGGGATAGGGACTTCCTTACTCAGCGATGCATCGTTGTCGTTGGTGCAAGGCAACTTTAACACAAGTGGGTTCAAATATAATATTCTCACTATATAAATTAATTTACCCCCCTTAATATGAAAAATATGCATCAATAGTCTTACACAGGGATGCTCAATGGGTCGGGTAACCCGGCCCATAGGTAATGGGTCGGACTGCGGGTCATTTTTTTTTAATTTTCGGGTTGGGTTAAACCCGCCGGATTTCGAGTCGACCCACAAGACCTACAATTTTGTTAAAAAATGATTATATTATTTCATTAAAGAGTAAAAAAATTATTATATTACTTGCGGGTCGGGTCGGGTCAACCCATTGAGCACCCCTACGTGTGGGACATTCGGACTTGCCTTTGTGTTTGTCAAACGGGTCGACCCACAACCTCTCGATCTGGGAAAAAAACTCTCTTTTTCTGCTGTCTTTTTACGATGAAAAACTCACCGCCGGTGGTGATACCGGCTAACCCGGAAAATGCTAATGAAGTCACGATGGAAGAGTCAAGCAAAGGAAGGCCCCTTGGGGATCCCCCGGATGGGAAGGGATCATGGAAGGATGTTGTTATCGTCGGAGGTGCATTCCAACAAAAAACGGTTATTGATGATGATTTTCTCGATGGAAAAATTCAAGTTCATTTTCCCAATGGAGAGGATGGAGAACCAGCTATTGCAATTGCAGATGAAGTTATGGATGCGCTAGCATCGGTCTGGAAATGGTCGGTCGTTGTTAAACTTCTCGGGCACCCCATATCTTTTCAAGTTATGGAGAAGAAAATTAGGGACATGTGGCGGTCGGATTCGAGGTACCAAATCCTAGATCTTACTAATGGTTGCTACTTGGTTTGTTTTGGGCGTGAAGCAGAGTATATGTCGGCCCTCACGGATGGGTCGTGGACCATTTTTGGGCGCTGTTTGATTGTCCGGAGTTGGTCTCCTACGTTCCGTACGACGGAACCGATTAAGACGGCACCCACGTGGATCAGGTTATCCGATCTTCCCGTTACGTTATACGAGGAAAAGATTCTTTTAAAGATCGCAACGGCTATAGGAAGACCTATCAAAGTGGATCAGAAAACCATGTACACTGACAGGGGGCGGTTCGCGAGGATATGTGTTGAGATCGATTTAGAGAAGCTGTTGAAAGGTTCGATTACCATTAATGGAGATCGGTTCTTAATCGAGTATGAAGGTTTACCGACAATTTGTTTCGATTGTGGTCGTTTTGGTCATATCAAGACGAACTGTTCTTTCAGGAGGGAAAGCAGCATGAGATCTTCTCCTACTACTCCGCAAAACCAAGCCACAGGGTCCACTGGTGAGGTTGATGGGAAGGTGGGCTCCGAGGTGTCTACCAGAAATCTGCCTAGTGACGGTCAGAGTAAGGTTCCGGCCGTGGTGCCGGTTGGGGCTACTGGGGGCGTTAACGCCGGCGATAAGAAAGTTGTTATACGGCGAGTGGATGAAAGTGGAAAGAAGGAAGGTGAACACAAAAGGAAACAAACAGAATTCACAATCAAGCAGTCAGAGGAAAGTTTCGAATAAGGATAGCCAGCATATTTCTGAGAAAGGGAAGAATAAGTGGGTGCCAGAAAAGAATACGTTGTTCCCGCAAATCAATCGGTTTGGAGCCCTTAGAATAAGGGAGGAAGATACCAACGATACTATATCCAAATCGGTTGAGGAAAATCTGAATAGGTCAAAAAATAAAGACAAATTAGTTGTGAAAGGAGCTAGTGCTTCTGGTGAAAAATCGCAGGAAGATTTCGGTTTGGTGGCTAACAATGCTACTGGTGCCCAAAGAGTTATTAATGTGGATAACAAGGCTGATGGTGACTCTATGGACCTCGTAATGGGCTTTAACAATGGGTTGGTGCAAGGGAAAGCCCAAAATGGTAAAAGGGCCATCAAAGTGGGCCGACGAAAGGGGATCTTTACCCCTTGTAACAATGAGAAGGGAGATAAGAATGGACCAATTAAAGGGCCGGCTATTGTTTTAGCAAAAAGACCGAGAACTGATCGCGAACAGGGGGTTGATTGCAGCGTGGAATTGCATGAAAATCAACCCAATATGATAGGGCAAGGCTATAATGATGACCATGCAGGTCGTCCGCCGGATCCAAATTCTGGCGTTGCAAACTCTCCCCCCGTTCCCCAACCTACGAAGGACCAGTTCCTTGGAAGCATCGATGTGGATGCGAGAATGGCGGAGAGCGATGACGCTCAAGGGCCGCTTTGATTCCCTTCGTTTCCTTTTTTCTTTTACCCACTTTTTTATGATGAATTTATTAATGTGGAATTGCTTTGGTGCAGGAAAACCTGGGTTCCGGAGAGCTATCCGGTATATGTGTAGAAGCCATTCAATTGACATATTAGCGTAATTCGAGCCTCGTATTTATGGGGAGGGAGCGGATCATGTTTGCAACCGCCTTACGCGTTCTGATTTCAGTAACGTTGAACGCGTCGACCCTATTAGCTTAGCTGGGGGTGTTTGGTTGTTCTGGAAAGACTCGAAGGTTCGAGTGGAGTAGGCAGTGAAATATCAACACTTTATCCATGTTGTGTTTGCTGATGGAGATACTTCTGCTAATCTGTTTGTGGTGTACGGACCACCGTCGGCTAAGCGACGGGGAGTTTTTTGGAAGGATTTAGAGCAAGCGGTTAAAGGTACCAGTGGCCCGGTTATCGTCGGGGGTGATTTCAACTGTATCCTCTTCACGCACGAGCGTGAAGGTGGGTCGGGAGGCTTACATTCGGACTCAGCTACGTTTTGTGACTGGAAAGACAGCTTGGGCCTCATTGATATGGAATTTTTGGGACCTAAGTTCACTTGGAGTAAGAGGTTATCTCGATCGACGATTGTGTCTAAGAGGCTTGATAGGGCGTTTGTGAATATTGAGGGACGTATTTGTTGGCCAGAAGCGAGGGTTCGTCACTTGCCAAGGTTTTCCTCGGATCACAATCCCTTGTTGCTATCGTTCATCCCGAAGTTGGGGCTTAATAGGAAACGTAGGCCGTTTCGGTTTGAAGCAGCTTGGTTTTCACATCCTGATTTCATGAACAAGATCAAAGGGAGTTGGCTTCATAGTTTGGAAACTCCGGTTGCTCTTTCGGCCCTTAAAGATGAGTTGGTGGATTGGAACAAGAAAGTCTTCGGGAATATTCATTTTCGTAAACAATCTATTTTGGATCAGCTTGGGAACATTCAAGGCAATCCTAATAGAGTTTTTTCAAGTGAGCTGCTGGATAATGAAGCACGTCTCAAGGGAGAGTTGGAGTTGGTTCTCGAGCAAGAAGAGATTTTATGGTTTCAGAAATCTCGGGAACAATGGTTAATGTGTGGGGATCGGAATACAACCTTTTTTCACACGTCAACTATTATAAGAAGGAAGCACAATAGAATTGAAGGACTGCTGAATAGTCAAGGCAATTGGATTGAACAGAATGAAGAGTTAGAGTTGATGGCGATTGATTTCTATCGGGACTTATACACCTCCGAAGCTTCGAATGGGGTGTCTTTTCCTATTGTGAATTGTGGCTTGCCGACGCTGAGTCATACGGAGTGCACGAACTTGTTACAACATGTCTCTAAAGCCGAGGTGTGGAGAGCGGTTAAGGCAATGGATCCTTTTAAGTCTCCCGGTTTGGATGGTTTCAGCCGGCGTTTTATCAGAGATGTTGGGATACAGTTGGAGACTCGGTTTGGTCCTTTGTTAGGGACTTCCTCTCGTCCTCTCTCATGCCGGAGGGAGTCAACGACACTCTCATTGTTTTGTTGGCTAAAACCGAGAAACCTGAACGTCTAAGTCAGTTCCGGCCTATAAGCTTATGTAACGTACTCTACAAGATCGTTACAAAAGTGTTGGCTAACAGACTACAGCCTATCATGTCTAATATTATTGGCCCTACCCAAGGGAGTTTTCTTCAGGGCCGGTTGATAACAGATAACATTGTCGTCGTTCAGGAGGTTGTCCATTCTATGAGAAGGAAGAGAGGTGTGAAGGGTTGGATGGTGTTGAAGTTGGACCTCGAAAAAGCTTACGATAGACTTAGATGGGACTTCATTGATGATACTCTTATTTCCGCGGGTTTTCCGACTCAATGGGTGCATTGGATTAGCTCGTGTGTTACTTCCCCTAGAATGCAACTTCTTTGGAATGGTGAGGTTTCTAAGCAATTTGTGCCTTCAAGAGGCGTCTGGCAAGGGGACCCAATTTTGCCTTATTTGTTCTTTCTTTGTGTGGAAAGGCTTAGTCATATGATTCGAGATCTTGTTGAAAAAGGAAGCTGGAAACCTATAAAATTAACCCGGGATGGTCCGTCTCTTTCTCAATTATTCTTTGCGGATGATATCGTTTTATTTGCGGAGGCGTTCGTTGAGCAAATCAAGATTATCATGAACTGTTTGGAATGTTTTTGCAACGTCTCTGGTCAAAAGGTCAGCATGCAAAAGTCAAAGATTTTTTTGTCTACTAATGTTAATCCTGGAGTTGCTCAGCAGATAAGCGATGTCAGTGGTCATACGGTCACTATAGACCTTGGTAATTATTTAGGTCTCCCTGTTCTACATCAACGGGTCAATAAGAACACGTTCTCTTCCCTCATCGACAAGTTCAACAGCAGACTCGCGGGTTGGAAGACTAAAACTTTGAGCTTTGCCGGGAGAACTACACTTGTTAGGTCGGTTTTATCATCTATTCCGGTGTATTCGATGTCAACTTTCCTTCTCCCCAAAAGCATTTGTAATAGGATTAACAAAGTTAATAGAGCCTTTATTTGGGGTAGTTGTGGTGAACGGAAAAGATTGCACAAGATTGCTTGGAAGGAGGTTACCAAACTGAAAGCTAAAGGAGGTCTTGGAATTAAGACGATGCGCGAGCTCAACTTGGCTTTGGTTGGAAAGCTAGGTTGGCGCTTCGTAATGGGAGAGGATAGAATTTGGTCCGATGATCTCAAGAGGAACTATGTAGATCGAGCCCTGGGGAATTCGCCTGCAAGTTCTTATCTTTGGAAAGCAATCAGGCAAGGTCTATCTCGAGTGGTTATTCAGGGGTCGAAATGGCTTGTTAAGAATGGGAAATCGGTTCGGTTTTGGCAGGATACTTGGTTGAATGATTGTCCTCTGTACAAGGTTGCTGTAGGCACGATTGATGATTCACATATAGGGAGATTGGTCTGTGAATATTGGATTGATGGGGAAGGTTGGAATTGGAGTATCATCTATCAATTATTGTCGCTGGCTGCTCTTATGGAAATCTCGGCTGTTGCTTTGCTGGAAGATTCTGCTGATGTGCTCTGCTGGAAGCTATCGGGTGACGGAAACTACAACGTCAAGTCTGGTTATGAGGTGTTGAAGCATGAACAGGCCCAGTTGGATGTTGATGACAATATTTATGCTCAGATTTGGAAGATTAACGCCACGGAGAGGATTCGGCATTTCACTTGGTTGTCTTGCAAGGGTGGCGTGTTGTCAAATGAGGAACGTGTGAGACGCCATATATCAACCAACAGCAGCTGCATTTTCTGTACCGAGGAGGCCCATGAAGAGACATATTCTCACTTGTTCAGGGACTGTCAACAGGTTAGTCAAATTTGGACGAGTTTGAACGCTTCTAATATTTTTACGGACTTTTTTCAGGCCCCGTTTGCAAGCTGGATAAGGAGCAACATTATGGACAAGAGAAAGGTTGGCGATGTGGAGTGGAATGCGATCTTTGCGACCGCTATTTGGTGGATTTGGCGTTGGAGAAACGCCAGGGTATTCAACGAACCGATCGATTGCCCGGACAAGCCTAATTTCATCATTGCAAGGGCGGTTGAGTATGCCACGGTTAGAGGTAAGTCTACCTTACTGTCGTCTTTTAGTAATAAATGAGTGCAGGATGTTTCTTGGACCGCTCCTCCACATGGGTGGGTCAAAATTAATTCGGATGGCGCTGTGAGTACGGGCAATAGAGCGTCGGCTGGTGGGGTGATTAGAGATAGCCATGGGAGCTGGCTTGGTGGCTTCGCGCATAACATCGGTGCTTGCACGATGCCTATGGCGGAGATGTGGGGAATCCTTGACAGCATGAAGATGGCATGGGAGAAAGGGTACCGTAGAGTCATAGTTGAGTCGGACTCACAAATTGCGGTTAATTTGTTGAGTTCTAGGGTGGTTAAAACCCACCCGCTTTCTAGCCTGGCATCCCAATGCCAAGGCTTTATGAATAGGGATTGGAATATCCAAATCCGTCATGTGTATCGAGAGGCGAATTCGGTTGCGGATCGCCTCGCGTCTCTTGCTTATGACTTTCCTATTGGATTTCATGTATTGCTTGCCCCACCTGAGGGGGTTAATTTTCTTCTGTTTGATGATGTTAGGGGTCGGGCTATCCCCCATTTGCTGACTACTTAGCCCATTTTTTATTATTAATAAAATGCCCATTTGAGGGGCCGGAGAGTACCGCCTCTCCTTCTACCAAAAAAATAATAATTTTTTTACGGACCAACGGGTCAACCCGCTACGTACCCGCAAGTCGGGCCGCAGATCGAGTCGACCCGTTGAACATGTGCCAACCCATTAAATCACCATTGATAATTTTCTTGGTCGAGTAGAAAAGCACGACTTTACAAAAGCATTAATCTTGATATTGTTGATTTACTAAAATGCATGAGTAGATTTATCATATAAAATCAGAAACTTGTGAGCTTGTCACAAAATATGTGGCAAATATTGGAGATAAGATGCGTGAATCACTACTATGTTGATCAAGACATATATACAAAAGAAGGGTTGATGCTCCGGTGCGAAGTGTTAGTTTTCAAAGACCTCTATTGGAGGTTTAGTTTTCGCGCGCGAGGGGGGGGGGGTCAAAAGAGTTGAAAGAGGTGATTAGGAAGAATCTCACCTTGTTGTCCTTCACAGAGAATGTATGGCTTAGAACATGGATGTCTGGAGGGATAGAATGAAGACTCTTAGATTCTGTCGTTTATTTGTTTTGCGAGAGGTGTGTGCACGCTTTTATTTGTTTCTCTTTGCTTTCACATGTGTGTTTGCATTTGTTTGGGTCTTTTAGAAAGATTCTCTCGACATTTTCGACTTCGAGGTAAGAGTGCGTATATCTTAACCTCAAATGAGACAAATCATGCAACAACGAGAATATATTCTTCCTAATCACTTCCTTCTAACTCTTTTTGAGTTAACTTCTCTCCCTATATAAGGTCTTCAAAAACTAACCCTAACAATCAAGAACTCAAAGCACTGCACCATTAATGTTGATACAATTTTCTTAAATCATTAACTATCTTTTTCATATATTGATGCGCCCCATATATTGGTATGGGACGCATCCTCATGCTCATTGGCTTTTATACACTGCCTTTGAGATGGATTTAGTCCCTAAATCAATTTTGGTGCATTCTAACTAAATTCAGGTATTATTGGCAGATAGCCGAATTTCAATTTTTCTTGGGTCTATCGGGCGTACCCCCTTCCCCTTGGATAGAGGTACCCCCATCTTGACCCCCCAGATTCCGTTGTAGCGGAGCCTCACTCGGTCAATGATGATGATGATATTGGTAGGAGGGAAAACGTTGCCTTCATAGATCTTACTACACTTGTGGATAGAAACATTTTTTTAAAACATTTTTTTTGAAATACGTAAAAATTAACTATATTGTAAATAAAAAAGTAGTAATATTAGCACCAAAAATACTTTTTACCCATAAATATATTAAGACCTTAAAATGATTAGTTGCTTTACACTAATTTTTTGGTCGAAAGTTGCTTTACACTAATTGATCGAAGGCGTGTTGACCTCTCTTTCTACTTCGTGACTGTTAACTAAATTCTCTTATAAAATTTAAAAATATTGTTAAAACTTCTAAGTCTATGTTAATAGTTTTAAAGTGACACCACAATGAATAACACTTGTACAATAGGTCAATAATCAAAAGTAAAGAAGAAAACCGGACCTAGACCTTAAACCGGGTTGATAACAAAGCTTGCGGCCTCCTCGGTTCATGCCGATTTGTTGAGGTAGCTTGCTAAAACTTAGCTCAGATTATTGGACCTATTTCTCGAAGACTTGAAGCCCAATCTTGAAACCCAATCCAAAACTCGGAGCTTGCCTGCGTCTTAATCAAAACGACGCGTTTGGTTGGAGTGTCTCATGACCTAGCTATATATACACTAGCTTGCTTCTCCTTGA